>CM044015.1:17550752-17586592 GCA_024085815.1 Flaveria linearis | reverse complement strand
CTCTTTTGTCGACTCAACATTGTGTTGGTAGGACAACATTGTCCAAGCTGAGGGTGCCAGACCCATCGGTGAAGATTCGATGGAAGGAGCTGAAGAGTTAGTGATCGAGAAATTCTGTCCCTCATAGGAACTCGACAAGATCAGAGGGAGTTCCTACAGCTTGAAGCGGGAACAATGACATATCAACAATACACCTACAGCTTAACGAGATGGTACGGCTGGCCAATCATGATGCATGTTTCACGAAAGATCAAGAGGTCCATTCAGGTTTGCCAGTTGATATCCGCAGGCATACAGTCGCTTTCAACCGAGTACTTTCAGGTCGGTCGTTGATTGGCGGGAAAGGCTTTATGAATGAGTGAGGTAGTGCTGGCTGAGGTGAGCAAGAAGGTGTGGTGACCAAAACTGGAACAGGAAGAGGTTTGGACAGGGTGATCCGGCAAACAACAAGAGTGCACGGGTATGACCGACGTGTGGTCACATCCGGTGCGTGTCGTCGAAGAGGTGTGGAAAATGGTGAAAGGAGCAACCGGAGAATGTTGTGGGGATCGAATGTTTGCTTCAAGTATGGGAGGACGGGGCATATAGCAAAGGATTGTCAAGTGACCAGATTTTTTAACTGGTGGAGAGGGTCACATAGCAGGGAATGCAAGAAGCCAAGGGCTGAGAGGTCCAGGGTGAAGAAGACGACCGTGAACGAAGGGCAGAACGCAAGCGCCAGAGCTTTCACCATGACCAGGGAGGAGGCTAGGACGGACCCCGATGTTGTGTCAGGTCCATTTCTAGAAAACCAAACTCTTGCTTCTATGTTATTTGATTCAGGTGCTAGTAGAAGCTTTATTTCTACTGCTTTCTGTGCTAATTTGTCTGTTAGTAGTAGATGTATTGATGGCCCTTGATGTAGAAAATTGCCATAGGTAAGTCTACAGGATTTCTGACTTGATTGAGGGTTGTGACATAGAACTAGAAGATCATAAGTTTCCTGCTAACTGTTTGTGTGACCTTAGGCGGATTCAATTAGTTCTAGGAATAGATTGGTTAGCGGAATACGAGGCAAACATTATGGTCGCAAGAAGATATTAGATTGACAGCGCCTGACGGGAGTTCGGTGACGATATACGGTGATCGAGTTACGTTAATTCCAAAAGTGATTTCGATGGCGGTTGGCAGGAAATGCATGAGACGGGGATGTAGTTCCTATCTGGCCTACGTAAAAGATGTAGACTCGTCAATGCCACAGTTGTCCGATAACCGGTGGTGTGTGACTTTCCTGATGTGTCCCAGGGTACTTAACAGGGTGTTCCACCAGATCATGAAATCGAATTGTAACACCCGGAAGTTTGACTTTTGGTAGGCTATGCGACTGAGCCTCAGTCGTCTGTGATTTATGCGACTGGGAGTTAACCGCATGGCTATTCGGCCGATTGAAGCTCAACCGCACGATTGGAGTTCAACCGCCCGAATGAAGTATGAGCCCGCATGGAACACGTGCGATTGGGGTCCAATCGCTAGTGTTGATGCGACTGAAGGTCCAGTCGCCCCTGGACCAGATGCGACTGAGATGTGGGTATAAAAGGGGAGCAGCTCCATTCTCCTCCCAGTTTTCAGTCGGGGAGAGATGAGCGACAGAGAACAGAAGAGAGAGAGGGAAAGTGCTGCCCTAGTTCAAGTTGGTCGAGGAGCTAGTCAAATCGAGCTCATCAACCTACCTGACAATGTGAGTTCTAGACCACCCTCATTTACATGTTTTTCTAACGATTTTGGGGCTGGAATCACATATAAACCCTATTTTTGAGATAGTGTAATTTGACCCATTTGTGTAAAATCATGAGTAATGTGTTTTAATAAGTAGTAGGACTTGTATATGCTTGTATGATGTCCTAGTATGAATCCCTGAGGCTAGGGAGGGTCGATTTGGGCTAAAAATGGTTAAGACGAGTTTGGTGTGGGAGTTCGCGACTGTTGTTCATGAAGAACTCCAGTCGCTGCCCGAGTTAGGTTATGCGACTGAAGGGCCATTCGCCGAATGAGTGAAAGTTGATGTCCAATCGCCCGACTGAGTCTCAGACGCCCATTGAGTCTCAATCGCACGATAGGTGATGCGACTGAGGATTTCGGTCGCATAAGTTCAATCGCAGAGTAGTTCAGTCGGACGGTTAAGAGTTAGTCGCATATAGCCCAGTCGCATAGTGTCTAGTCGTACGGAGGAGGTTCAATCGCACGTTGTCACCCATTCGCATGATCGCCCAATCGCATGGCCCAGTCGCCGGAGGACATGCGACTGTTATAAGTTCTCGCCCGAACAGGGTTGATGTGAGTGAATTAGAAGTGTATGTATGATGTATGTATTTTAGTATGATGTTGCCATGATAGATGGTGAATACTGATGATATGTAAGTATTTTATTTCCTTATGTATATGTGTCTTATCTTAATAACTTTACGTGAATGAATGAAAGAATGAAAAGAATGTATTAAGAATGTAAAGTGAAAGATAGTAAAGAAGGAACATGATGGAACGAATTGCATGCATCAGAATGAATGAATGAATGTAAGTAATGCTTACAAGCAAATGAAAGGAGGTGCACACCCCTGGCAGGTGTTAGCTCAACGGTGTGCGGGTTAGCTACCCCGAAGGATGCACATCGGGTCAGTCTTTGTGATTGACCAGAGTATGTATGGGATCCTTGCCGCTTACCCTAGGTGACTGGATCAGCATTAGTGCACACACGTTCGTGATTGATCACACAGTCCAGCAACCCGCATTTGTGCACAACGTCGGGGTATAGCATATGCATTGATCCAGAAGTAAAGTGAAAAGATAAGTGGTGCATGTACCTACCCCAGGTGACTGGATCAGCATTTGTGCACAACGTTCGTGGCTAACCACCACAGGTCCAGCACCAGTAGTATGTATGATGAAAGTGGGGTATGTTACAGTCACCGAATGTAATGAACGTTCGAACGAAAGTAATGAATGTATGTATTTATTAATGAATTTTCGAACGTAAGTAATGAATGTATGAATGAAAGTAAAGTGCGTACGAAAGTATGTAGTATGTATGTATGAAAGTAACGAGAATGATGAAGTGTACACGAATGAAAGTAAGTAATGAATGATGAGATAATAGTAATATTATCTACGTGTACGTATGATTGTGAACACATGTATGGAAGAACAGTTAATGAGAATGAAAGTATGTTTTATTATAAAACTAGAACTCACTCAGCAACGCTGACTTTTATGTGTTTTCCAGTTGGCAGGTAGAGTTGCTGAGGATGGCACGAGGCGGCTACTCAGCTCTTTTGGGATGGCATTCTCCATTTGATAATGCTGCAACGTCTGCGTTGTGGGTCCATAACGCGCGCACCTCATCACGTTGCATGCCATTACGAGATTTCTTGTGTATTCCCAAAAAAGGATTATTTAAGAAATCTTCTTTAGATTTTGATAATTCGCCACGCATTGGAAGCGTGCGCGTAGCACATGCAACGAAATATGTTGCATGAGAGTGTCAAGAGTATTCCGTCAGGGTTCCGATGTACGGAATTACCTAAGGAATATTCTTTAGTATAAAAATATAATTTTATGTTTTTGAATTTATATTCTCTAGAGGTCGCTGTATGACCCTAGGAGGAAGACAAAGTAGAGAAAGCTGTATTTTGTAATCATGTCAATTATGTAATGACTTTTATGAATGAATGAGAATGTATATTTTATTAATTCCTCTGCGTATTTTATGATCATGTATGTCATACGTGCGATGAAGAACCAACCGTAAGGTGCCCGGTGAGCGGGGCCTTACAAGTTGGTATCAGAGCAAAGTTTAAGTAAAATGGGTAAATTTTCATAAAACCTAGACTTAAACTGAGAATGGGACAGGAGAGAATGAGAATGCCTCTGAGTAGTCGCGTGCCATCAGGTATTTTCTTAAAGATTAACTGGTTATTATGTGCGCATGTGATGTGAATTATGTGTACTGTTAGACTAAGATACTAATGTAGTCAGGATAGGTGATGCCCGTGGGTACGAAGAGTAGAGTAAGTGGCTAATCACAACTGGCCACTGTAATTAGGGACTTACTATACTTAACATAAACTGAGCTATTTCCTTGAATGACCGTGTTGGTGTTTTAATCTTTCAGTGTGATAGAAGATGCTCGGTGATAGATCATCTGATGTTTCCCGTGATGGTGAACGTGGTGATGAGCCCGCTATCACGCGAGGAAGATCTAGGAAAGAGAAAGTAGTTCTGAGGAAACGAGATTCCTCATCAGGAAGAGACGGATGAAAGCGCCAAGTTGAGAGCCTCGGTAAAAAGAGGCAGTGATTGAGGAAGTGCACCAGGCTATGCAGACGATCTTACCGTCTGTATGACCGAAGTGATAAAGGCAGTACGCGAGGATGATAGACGAGGAGGAAACGGTCCTCCGGTAGACAGCAACAGACAGAGGCAGAAACGATATTATCTGATGACGAAGAGGAAGAGGAGGAAGAACAGGTAAGGGGGACATCCCGGGGTTGTGATTACGGGAAATTTATGAGATGCAAGCCTCCGATCTTCGATGGTTCGGTACGCTGCTGATGCTCACCAATGGGTGAGGGAGATGGAGGCGGTCCTTGATATCAGTGACTGCCAGGATGATAAGAAGTAAAGTTTGCTACCCACACTCGTTTACGGGGACAACATTGTGCTGGTGGGACAATATTGTCCGGCCGAGGGTAGCAGGGCCATTGGGAAATTGAAGTGGTCTGAGTTGAAGAGAATGGTGATCGAGGAGTTTAGTCCCTCGTCGAGAGATGGACAGAGTTGAGAGAGAGTTCCTGCATTTGAGCGGGAACTGATGACCCACCAACAATACACGACCAAGTTCAACGACATGGCACGGTTGGTGCCAGAGCAAGTGACGCCGGTGTCTCGCAAGATAACCGGTATATTCAGGGTTGCCAGCTGAAATTCGTTGGCATTTGATTTCCGCCCGACCCCAGTACTTTCAGGTCGGCGGTGGATTTAGCTGGGAGGTTGTACGATGAACAGCTGTGTTGGTGAAATCTGAGGGCAGTAAAGGGAAGTGATGAGAGGAAGTGGCAGGGAAAGAGGTTTGGTCGGGGTGATACTTCGACAAGTATAAGAAGGCACGGGTTGATGATCGTCGTGTGGTCGTGACAAGTGCAGGGTCGAGAAAGTGTGGGAAGTGTGGGCAAGAGCACGGTGGTGAGTGCAGATGGGGGCTGAATGTGTTTTCAAGTGTGGAAAGCCCGTTCATATTGCCAAAGAGTGTAAAGGAATGAGATGCTTTAACTGTGGGGAAGTGGTCATATGAATAAAGACTGCAAGAAGCCGAGATCTGAGGGTTCCGGTGTGAAGAAGACAGGGGTAAGGGTCGAAAGCGAGCGCTAGGGCATTTACGATGACGCAGGAAGAGGCGAGGACGGACCCCGATGTAGTTCCGGTACGTTTCTGGTGACCAAACTTTAGCCTCTTATTATTTGATTCGTGTGCCAGTAGGAGTTTCATTTCTGCTGCTTTTTGTGCCAATTGCCCGTTAGTAGTAGGCGTGTGGATGTGCCGTTTGATGTAGAGACTGCGATAGGTAAAACCACCAGGATTCAGAGGTAATTGAGGGTTGCGATGTAGAACTGGAGGGTCACAATTCCCAGTTAAGCCCTTTGCGATGACGTTAGGCGGCTTCGATTTGGTGCTTGGTATGGATTGGTTGCAGATTTCGAGGCGAGCATCGTGTGTCGCAAGAGATGATCATTTGACAGCGCCTGACGGTAGTCCAGTGACGGTTTATGGGGATCGGTTACTACGATCCGAAGGTGATATCCCATGGCAGTGGCGGGGAAATGTATGAGGCGTGGATGTAACGCCTATTTATGTTATGTGAAAGATGTAAAAAGCCAGCACCACACCCGTCTGATGTTCCGGTTGTGTGTGAGTTCCCAGACGTGTTCCCGGAAGACTTATCGGGATTGCCACCTGACAGAGATCGAGTTCCAGATATTTTAGTACCAGGCGCCCACCTGTTGCCAAGGCACCGTACCGATTGGCCCCGACGGAGATGAAAGAGTTGATGGAGCAGTTACAAGAGCTGTTGGATAGGGGTTTATTCGACCGAGTATCTCACCTTGGGTGCTCCGGTCCTGTTTGTAAAGAAGAAGACGGTAGTATGAGGATGTGCATCGACTACCGCGAGCTGAATAAGCTGACAGTAAAGAACATACCCCTTGCCGAGGATCGACGACTTGTTTGATCAACTTCAGGGTGCTAGTTGGTTTTCACGTATAGATCTTCGATCAGGCTACCATCAACTGAAGGTGAAGGAGCAGGATATCCCTAAAACAGCTTTTCATACGTGCTACGGTCATTATGAGTTCCTCGTTATGTCATTTGTTCTGACCAATGCGCCAACTGCTTTTATGGACCTGATGATAGGGTGTGCCGGCCGATGTTGGATAAATCAGTGATTGTATTCGTTGATGACATCTTGATTTATTCAAATAGTGAGACTGAGCATGCCGGTCACATTCGTGAAGTTCTGGAGACGTTGAGAAGGGAGAAGTTGTATGCTAAATTCCCCAGTGCGCATTCTGGATGCGTGAAGTTCAATTCTTGGGTCACGTGGTAAATCCGGATGGGATTATGGTCGATCCGGCGAAAGTGGAAGCAGTGATGCAATGGAAGTCTCCGAAGACGCCGTCCGAGATCCGTAGTTTTCTTGGTTTAGCGCGGCTACTACCGAAGGTTTATCCAAGACTTTTCCAAAATTTCTTCTCCACTGACAAGTTGACCCGAAGGATGTGAAATTTGTATGGGTTCAAGCTCAGAGAAGGGCTTTGAAGAACTGAAAACGAGATTGACCCAAGCTCCAGTATTGGCGTTACCCGAGGGGAGTGAAGATTTGGTAGTTTTTATTCTGATGCCTCCTACTCGGGTTGGGGTGTGTATTAATGCAGAGAGGAAAGGTGATAGCCTATGCATCCCGACAGCTGAAAGTTCATGAGGTTAACTACCCTACTCATGACTTGGAGCTAGCAGCTGTGGTTTTCGCGTTGAAGATTTGGCGGCACTATCTGTACGGGACGAAGTGCACCATCTTCACGGACCACAAAAGCTTGAAGTACTTCTTCGAGCAAAAGATCTGAATATGAGACAACGGCGATGGTTGGAGCTTATAAAGGACTATGATTGTTAGATCCATTACCATCCGGCAAAGCCAACGTGGTGGCGGATGCCCTTAGCCGAAAAGAGAGGCCCGAGCCAATTCGGGTGAAGGCGTACCAGCTAATCATGACTTCTGACGTAATGAACAGGTCAAAAAGTCCAAGATAAGGCTTTGAAAGATGAACATCTTAACTCTGAACGCATGAGAGGTCTGGTCGCAGAATTGGGTGAGAACGAAACGGGTGTTAGAACTCGGTTTGGGCGTATGTGGATTCCTCATCTTGGGATCTGCGAATGAGGATTATGGATGAAGCTCATAAGTCTCGATCTCCATTCATCCCGGTGCCACCAAGATGTACCAAGATATGAAGAAAGATTACTGGTGGCCGGGTATGAAACGTGATGTGGTGGAGTATGTGAGTAAATGCCTCACGTGTTGCAAGTAAAGGCGGAGCACAGAAGCCGTATGGAAGATCCAACCGTGGACATACCGGAGTGGAAGTGGGAACACATCACCATGGATTTATCACAAAGCTGCCACGTACCCCGAAAGGGTATGATACGATCTGGTGATTGTGATCGATGACGAAGAGTGCTCACTTCTTACCGATGCGGGAGACATATTCGTCCGAGAAGTTGGCCGATCTTTTCATCAAAGAGATTGTGACTCGTCACGGTGTACCGGTGTCGATTGTGTCTGATCGCGACACCCGGTTACATCCAAATTTTTGAAGAAATTCCACGATGCTATGGGGACGAGATTGCATATTAGCACGGCTTATCATCCTCAAACTGATGGTCAGTCGGAAAGGACCATTCAGACCTTGGAAGACATGCTTCGGGCATGTGTTATTGACTTTGGTGGAAGTTGGGATGACCATCTACCGTTAGCTGAGTTCTCATACAACAACAGTTATCATGCCAGTATCGGCATGCCACCCTATGAGATGCTGTACGGTAGGAGATGCAGGACACCCGTCTGTTGGGGTGATATTGGTCAGAAAGAATTGGGAAGCGTCGAAGTGGTAGAGGCTATGACTGAGAAGCTCGAAAGAATTAAGGCTTACATGAAGGCAGCCAAAGACCGACAAAAGTCGTATGCCGACAAACGACGCAGGCCGATTGAGTTCCAGGTGGGAGATCGTGTTATGTTGAAAGTCTCACCTGGAAAGGGATTATTCGATTCCGGAAGCGAGTAAGCTGAGTCCGCGATATATAGGCCCTTTCCGAATCATTGCTCGAGTAGGAGAAGTGGCCTATAGGTTAGATTTGCCAGATGAACTAAGTGGAATCCACCCGACTTTCCACGTGTCTCATCTGAGAAAGTGTTTGGCGGACGAAGACAAGGTCGTTCCACTGGATGATATCGAGGTAGACGAAAGCTCAATATGTAGAGCAACCAGTGGCGATCATAGATCGCAAAGAGAAGAGGTTGAGAAATAAAGTGGTTCCCCTTGTGCGTGTACGGTGGCGGCACAGGAAGGGATCCGAGTCGACGTGGGAAACTGAAGAAGAAATGAGGCAGCATTACCCACGATTGTTTGAGGAATGACAGGTTTCGGGGACGAAACCTAAAATAAGGGGGGTGGACTTGTACACCCGAAATTTTGACTTTTGGTAGGCTATGAGACTGAGCCTCAGTCGTCTGTGATTTTGCGACTGGAGGTTAACCGCATGGCTATTCGGCCGATTGAAGCTCAACCGCACGATTGGAGTTCAAACCGCCCGAATGAAGTATGAGCCGCATGAACACGTGCGATTGGGGTCCATCGCATAGTGTTGATGCGACTGAAGGTCCAGTCGCCCCTGGACCGATGCGACTGAGATGTGGGTATAAAGGGGAGCAGCTCCATTCTCCTCCCTTTTTTCAGTCGGGGAGAGAGAGTGAGCGACAGAGAACAGAAGAGAAGAGAGGGAAAGTGCTGCCCGAGTTCAAGATTGGTCGAGGAGCTAGTCAATCAAGCTCATCAACTCCCTACCTGACAATGTGAGTTCTAGGACCCCTCATTTACATGTTTTCTAATGATTTTGGGGCTGGAATCACATATAAACCCTATTTTTGAGATAGTGTAAGTTTGACCCCATTGGGGTAAAATCATGAGTAATGTTTTAGTAAGTAGTAGGACTTGTATATGCTTGTATGATGTCCTAGTATGAATCCCTGAGGCTAGGGGGTCGATTTGGGCTAAAAATGGGTTTAAGACGAGTTGGGGTGCGGAGTTCGCGACTGCTGTTCATGAAGACTCCAGTCGCTGCCCAGTTAGGGTTATGCGACTGAAGGGCCATTCGGCCAATGAGTGAAAGTCGATGTCCAATCGCCCGACTGAGTCTCAGACGCCCGATTGAGTCTCAATCGCATGATAGTGATGCGACTGAGGATTTCGTCGCATAAGTTCATCGAAGAGTAGTTCAGTCGGACGGTTAAGAGTTAGTCGCATATAGCCCATCGCATAGTGTCTAGTCGTACGGAAGGAGGTTCAATCGCACGTTTGGTCACCCATTCGCATGATAGCCCAATCGCATGGCCCAGTCGCATGGAGGACATGCGACTGGTATAAGTTCAGTCGCCCGAACAGGGTTGATGTGAGTGAATGTAGAAGTGTATGTATGATGTATGTATGTTAGTATGATGTTGCCATGATAGATGGTGAATACTGATGATATGTAAGTTTTATGTTCCTTATGTATATGTGTCTTATCTTTTAATAACTTTACGTGAATGAATGAAAGAATGAAAGAATGTATTAAGAATGTAAAGTGAAAGATATGTAAAGAAGGAACATGATGAACGAATGCATGCATTAAAGAATGAATGAATGAATGTAAGTAAGGCTGCAAGCAATAAAAGGAGGTGCACACCCCTAGCAGGTGTTAGCTCAACGGTGTGCGGTTAGCTACCCCGAAGGATGCACATCGGGTCAGTCTTTGTGATTGACCAGAAGTATGTATGGGATCCTTGCCGCTTACCCTAGGTGACTGGATCAGCATTAGTGCACAACGTTCGTGATTGATCATCACAGGTCCAGCACCCGCATTTGTGCACAACGTTCGGGTATAGCATATGGCATTGATCCAGAAGTAAAGTGAAAAGATAAGTGGTGCATGTACCTACCCAAGGTGACTGATCAGCATTTGTGCACAACGTTCGTGGCTAACCACCACAGGTCCAGCACCAGTAGTATGTATGATGAAAGTGGGGTATTGTACATGTCACCGAATGTAATGAACGTTCGAACGAAAGTAATGAATGTATGAATGAATTAATGAATGTTCGAACGTAAGTATGAATGTATGAATGAAAGTAAAGTGCGTACGAAAGTATGTAAAGTATGTATGTATGAAAGTAAACGAGAATGATGAAGTGTACACGAATGAAAGTAAGTAATGAATGATGAGATAATAGTAATATTATCTACGTGTACGTATGATGTGTGAACACATGTATGGAAGACAGTTAATGAGAATGAAAGTATGTTTTATTATAAAACTAGAACTCACTCAGCAACGCTGACTTTTATGTGTTTCCAGTTGGCAGGTAGAGTTGCTGAGGATGGCACGAGGCGGCTACTCAGCTCTTTTGGGATGGCATTCTCCATTTGATAATGCTGCAACGTCATGCGTTGTGGGTCCTAACGCCGCTAACTCATCACGTTGCATGCCATTACGAGATTTCTTGAGTATCCCCAAAAGGGATTATTTAAGAAATCTTCTTTAGATTTTGATAAGTTCGCCACGCATTGGAAGCGTGCGCGTAGCACATGCAACGAAATATGTTGCATGAGATGTCAAGTATTCCGTCAGGTTCAGATGTACGGAATTACCTAAGGAATATTCTTTAGTATAAAATATAAATTTTTATGTTTTTGAATTAATATCTTCTCTAGAGGTCGCTGTATGACCCTATGAGGAGAGACAAGTAGAGAAAGCTGTATTTTGTAATCATGTCAATTATGTAATGACTTTTATGAATGAATGAGAATGTATATTTTATTAATTCCGCTGCGTATTTTATGATCATGTATGTCATACGTGCGATGAAGAACCAACCGTAAGGTGCCCGGTGAGCGGGGCCTTACACGAATTTCAAATTGACTTGGTACCGGTGCTCAGCCCTGTCGCTAAGACCCATATCGTTTGGCTCCCTCCAAGATGAACGAATTGATGGAGCAACTGCAGGAGTTGCTCGATAAGGGTTTATTAGAGCGAGTATCTCTCATTGGGATGCTCCGGTCTTGTTCGTGAAGAAGAAGGACGGTAGTATGAGGATGTGCATTGACTACCGTGAGTTGAACAAGTTGACGGTGAGGAATCAGTATCCATTACCGAGGATGATGACCTCTTTGATCAACTTCAAAGTGCCAGTTCGTTCTCGAGGATAGACTGACAGGATCTCAGCCTCTCTCGTTGATCAATTAGATTATGTTTGCAGCGGATTTAGCTCATTAATTAGCAATTAAAGCAAGAACATAAAAGATATTTCAATTAAAGCATGAACATAGAGAGAAGAGTTTCTGCAAACAATAAATGTTCTATTGGTTCGCACGTTTCGGCAATTAAAACAGTATGTTACCCATCCTTTTATAGGCGGCAAAAGGATGGGCGTGATGTCCTTTTTCTGACATCACTGAATATTCAAATTACAACTGACAAACATAAAACTACTGAAGATGTCAACAACTGACATCTTCTTACAAAAGTTCCTAAGTGCTGACAAAAGTAAACTACTGAAATCCTACAACGACTGAAGAACAAACTCTTCGGTCGTTTATAACTACTGATACTATAACAACTGAAGAACATGCTCTTCAGTTGTTGTACAACTACTGAAACAAAATAAACTACTAAAAAGGAAAAACCATCACAACAACTGAAGAAGACTTCTTCAGCTGTTGTGACAAACTCTGAAACTTCAGCACTTGGTCTTCAGACTTTGGTCTTCAGATGTTTCATCAACTGATGACTTCAGTAGTTGTCATCAGCTGATGTCTTCAGTCGTTGTCTTCAGACTTTGTGCATCAGCAGTTGTTCATCAGTTCTTCAGTTCTTCAGATTTTGATCTTCACCACTTGTCTTCAGTACTTGAAGTCTTCAGTACTTGTGTTTATCAGTACTTTAGACTTCAGTACTTGTCTTCAGTACTTTGGGATCTTCAGCTGTTGTACTTCAGTTCTTGAACTTCAGCTGTTGATTCTTCAGACTTTGTCAGAACAGCTGATGGAGTCTTCAGCTGTTGTTGTGATGTCATGTGGGACTTAGAGGTTTTCCTGATCTTGCTCATTGGTTCTTTTGGTCCAACAAACTCCCCCTGAACCAATGCAGCCAAAACCTCTAATTATTGGATGTCCCACTTATTGGTGGCATAAAGATTGGTCTATTTCCTCCTAGATCAGATTAGGAGTTGACCCAGATTAGCACTGGCCGGAGAGGTAGTCTCAAGTGTTTGTTTGGCTAAGTATGGATGGAGCTCTGTCTTGGGGAATTGGACACAGAGCTGTTACCCCATCCATGAGATCTACTCCCATGTACAAGTCGGTAGGATTCTCGGGTGTAGGCCTGAAGAAGATCAATTGTTCTTCTTTGACAGGTCTTCAGGCACACCATCAAATAATCCCTCCCGACCGTACAGCTCTGAGATGAACTTGACCTGTTTTCCATTTTTGAGCTCAATTGTTGGATTTGCCTATATGCAAACTCATCAGGATGTTTACCCTCCAACAACAGGTTGAGCTCATTTTTCTGGAAATTCTCAAGCTTCTTATAGACCAGACCCTTCCTAATCACCCTATATCTAGCATTGAAAGGGTGATTGGCCGGCTCTATAAGCTTTCTCGAATTCCTCTACTATTTCCCAGGGTGTATTACAAGAGCCACAGAGATCTCTTCATCTACAATTCTCTTTAATTGGCTCTTGTACCTCACAGGCATGTCCTTCTTGACTATCCTGTGAGCCACCCTTGGGTCAGGCCAAGTTCTCACCTTATCCTTTTCATATTGAAAAGTTTGTTTCAAGGTGAATAATCTCATAGCCTTTTCTCTGCATGTTTATTATAGAGGTCGAAGCAGCATAACATTTGTCATGCTTTTCAGCATTTCCTCATCATGTTTCTTTTGCTGCTCCTCCTCTTCTAACTTAACCCTCACAGTGTCCTGCTGTGAGGTGGGAGTGATGGTTTGTGGTTTAGCTTTGGGTAGAGGTATAACTGCTGAAAGTGGCAGACTATCCTCCTCATCCTCCTCATCTTCTTCTTCTTGCAGCCTCAACACCCTTCTCTTCTTCACCAAGGGTGGATCATTGGCTGCGGGTTTTGATGGTGAAGGGGTTGGTTTTGTGGTGTTGTGGTTTGGTTGTTGGTGTGAATGTTGGCAGGCCTGCTAGTAGCCTAGAGATAATGCTGGTTTGGTTAGCTTTACTAGCAGTGTCCTGTTCCCAGCACCGGCTTCAGATAGGGCCTCAGCAACCAGTCCTTTGGTAAAATCACCAGCCGAACAGATCTTGGTGGTTATTGCCAAGAGTCTGTCCCTGGTCCATGCCTTAACATCAAGGACTGGTCTGCCCAGATACTTCGAAGTGAACCTACTCATAGCTTAAGTTTTTGTCTTTCTTCGGCTATGAGTAGTCCATCGGTATTCAATCTCTTTCCTCTCCATGTTCCTGATCTCTTGATCTAGCAAAGCAGTGTCCTTGTCAAAGCCTTGCCTGAACAGCTGTTCAATGACTTTGTTCATTGAACGGTTATGTTCAGCATCAGCCTCCTTGACAAGGGCTGCTAGATCAGGATCAGCCACCTTCTTTCCCTCTCCCTTATTCTTATCAGTGCTACTGAAATCCTTTTGGATTTCAGCCACTTCTATATGTTCTACCTCCCTCACTTTCCTCTTCCCCTTCTCCCTCACCCTACTGGTCTCCTCAGCCATCTTCCTCTCTACCACCACCTCTTTCTCTGCCTCTTTCTCCTCCTCACCCACCCCTCTTCCTCTTGTCTTGCACTGATGTCTCCCCCTTTTTGGGTGCATTGGTTGGGGTTTGACTATCAGCAAGAGCCTTAGTGATGGCAACCTCCACCATGGGTTGTATATATGTGGGAAGCCTCTCATCAAGGGTTTGAATAACTATATCTTTAAGCATGGGTGTGATGAGAGGTAGGGATTTTTGGAGGATAGCATCCAGCTGCTCAGGGGGGTTCTGTCCCTGAGAGCTAGTGCCAGAAGCAGGGGCTGGTGGCTGAGTTTGTGGAAGTGGCTCAGTGTATGTGAGACCTTCAGGTGAAGGTGCCATCTGTGGGTAGTGGTGGCAGATGGACTTCTATCCTGAGTCATCTGAGCAAGCAGCTCTTTGAGTCTGCTTATCTCATCCTCAAGATAGTGTTTTGAGCAACTACATCAAAGAAGAAGCTCAGGTCATCATCAGCATAAGCTGAATCACCTGACCTCCTGACATTGTCAGGATGAACATGTCCTGAGTGTGGCTCAGTAATGACATGTGCCCCTTGTTCTTGGTACTGGGGACTTCTGGCCTCTGGATTGGATCCATCATCGGCCATTGCCTCTGGTGAGGTCTTAGAGATGTTACCAGCTTCACCCTGCTCAGATGTTGATGCAGGGGAAGTGGCAGCCTTACCAGATTGTTCGCTCTCCCTAGCCACACTGGGAGAGTGAACTGATTCTCTGTGCTGTGGGCTCTGATCAGCACTTGTGCCCCCCCCTCTTCGGTTGGAGTCTCCCCAGTGTAATAGGTTTCTGGGGAGAGGGTGGAGTGCTCAGATCAGTCAGCACTCTGGCTATTACCAGTGTTGGGCTTAGTGGGCAGTCTCCTCAGTATGTGGGCTAGAAGCAGTATGCACATGGGGAGGACTGTGCTCTTCAATGGCAGCCTCCTCAGTGAGGAAGACCCCAGTAATGTGGTTGCCCCAAAATTGGTTGCATCAGTCCTGTTGAGAGGAAGCCTGTGCGGTTGTGGTGGGTGGAGTCGTGGTACCTGCTGGGAGAATCGAGCCAGCAACATCCTGCCTTTGTGTGGCAGGGGCATCCTCAGGGGACTCATCTCCCTGAGTAGCCTTTGTGGGCTTCTTTTGGCTTTTGGCTTGGTGGGGACTCTGGATTTGGAGGTGGAGGCTGTGGGTTCCAGCTGCGTGGGTTTTCGCAGCCGGCCAGCCTTTTTCAGTGTTTGGTCGTGTTGTGCCTGGAGTATACCTCGGCTTGAACAGCCATGGCAGGGACCCCAGTGCCAACTAGTCCCTCAGCCTGAAGCTGGTATTCGATCATGGCCATTATGAACCGTGGATATAAGTTCCAACGGTTAGGAAAAGGTTTTGTGGCCATGTCCTTGAGTTCCAAAAATAAATTTCATAAAAATTTAAAGTTGTTTCTCAAGGATAGAATATACCACTGTTGCCACCTTGTGGACATCTGGTCCCACGAAGAGGTCTTGGGAGCCAGACATACATTCACCATGTGAAAATCATCGTTGGGGTCAGGAAGGTTTCTTCAACAGGTGGAGGCGGAGAGGTTACCCTGATAGTCATGAGATGTGAAGGAGAGATCAAGGGTACCTTTGGGATAGGAGGTTGGGTGAGTGGCATCATCCAGCTCTAGGGTTTGGCGTAGAGTAGCTGGAGTGATAACCACCGGTTTGCCGTTGACGGAGGACCGGAGAGAGACCTCGGCATTCTGCTCTCCGGTTTGGACGGTTACATTGGTCCAAAACTCCGTCAAGGAGTCGGTGTATAAGGTGGGGTTCAAGAAAAGCCGTTTTGTATGGTGAGTCATACATAAGGTCGACGGCTTGGTGAAATTGGGCCATAATGGCGACATGTGAGATGGGCGACACAGTTGTGTCGAGGTTTCAGTTGCATGTTCGCCATTAATGGTGTATGGGAATTTCAGAGGTTTGTAAGGATTAGGTCAAGTGAGGAGTAAATGCTCTGAACATGGGTATTTATAGGGTAGGGCAAAGGTTGAAATAAAACTACTGAAGGTTTGGTGTTAGTGATCAGTTGTTGTAACAGCTGATGACGTGGTTTTAACCTTCAGTGGTTGTAACATCTGAGGACTTGGTGTTAGCCTTCAGTAGTTGAAACTACTGAGACCTTGGTTTTGTCCTTCAGATGTTGTGAACGTCTGAAGAGTTACTGTCAGTCTTCAGTAGTTAAACTACTGATGACCTAGTATTCTTCTTCAGACGTTGTAACAACTGAAGACTTGGTTTTAGCCTTCAGTAGTTGTGAACTACTGAGATCAGTAGTTATGAACTACTGAAGACATGGTATTGCTTCAGTTGTTGTAAACAACTGAGGACTTGGTGTTAGCCTTCAGTAGTTGTGAACTACTGATGTCAGTAGTTGTGAACTACTGAAGACATGGTTTTGTCCTTCAGTTGTTTGTGTATGAAACTCAGCTGTCGTTATCAGCTGATGAGAAATTACTCATCAGCGTTTCCGTCAAATCAGTTGTTTCATACTAGCCTCCACATTTACTCATCAGCTCTTTGGCTGACTTTCAGATGTTTCATTGACCCTTCAGCTCTTGGAATATGCCTTCAGCTCTTGGGATCAGATGTTCACAAGTGCTGATGAAATTCTTCAGAGCTGGTGAACAAATTTGGTCTTCAGTATTTGTGTAAGATTACACATCAGTACTTATTACCAAAATTTGTTCTTCAGTACTTATTTAATTGAAAATCATACATCAGTAGTTGTAATCCACTTCACTACATCAGTTGTTTTTCAATAAATAATGTACATCAGTACTTTGAGTCAGTTTAGTCTTCAGTAGTTGTGAAAGAGCTGAAGACTAAATTACTCATCAGTACTTATATTTGACCTTTGCTCTTCAGTAGTTGTGAACTAAGAGTACCAGCATAGGTCAAATCATTCCAAGCTGCAGCATACCAAGCCTTAGTACCAAATTTTGGAATGTGGCACTGTCTAAAGGCTTAGTAAAATGTCTGCAAGCTCATCAGCACTAGGCACAAACTTAGGATCAATCAGACCTTTCTCATAGCAATCCCTGATAAAATGATGTCTGATCTCAATATGCTTGGTCCTAGAGTGCTGGACTGGATTCTTAACAATACAAAAGCTGAAGCACTATCCATTAATATGGAGTCTTAGTCTCAGTAATGCCATAATCCAGAAGTTGGTTCTGAAGCCAGAGTATTTGAGGGTACAACTTGCAGCAGCAATATACTCAGCTTCAGCAGTGGATGTAGCAATTGATGTTTGTTTCTTACTCTGCCAAGAAACTAAACAATTGCCTAGGAATTGGCAACCACCAGAAGTGGATTTTCTGGTGACTTTGCATCCTGCATAGTCACTATCAGAGAAAGCAACTAATTTGCATGAATGCCCAGCTGAATACCAAAGTCCTAGTGATTGGGTACCTTGCAGATATCTAAAGATCCTTTTGACTGCAATCAAATGGGATTCTTTAGGTGCAGCCTGAAATCTAGCACAAGCACATGTTGAAAACATGATGTCTGGTCTAGAAGCTGTAAGGTACATCAAGGACCCAATCATACATCTGTAAAGGGTTTCATCAACCGCTTTACCTTTCTGATCAACATCTAGTTGTGTGATGCTGCTCATGGGAGTAGAACAGGCTTACAGGATTGTAAATCAAACTTATTCAGCAACTCTTTGGTATACTTGGACTGATGGATGAAATTCCATCATCCAGTTGTTTGATTTGCAAGCCCAGAAAGTACTGTAATTCTCCCATAGCACTCATTTCAAATCTCAGCTTCATAAGCTTTGTAAATTCATCACACAACTTTGGATCAGAGGATGCAAAGATGATATCATCAACATAAATCTGAACAAGGAGCTTATGTTGTCCCACAGTCTTGATGAATAAGGTTTTATCAATGGTGCCTCTAGTGAACTTGTTCTCTAGAAGAAAGGTTGAGAGTGTCTCATACCAGGCTCTAGGTGCTTGCTTCAGCCCATAAAGAGCCTTATCAAGCTTGTACACCCAATCAGGATGTTTATTGTCCTCAAAGCCTGGTGGTTGACACACATAAACCTCTTCTTTGATTTTTCCATATAGGAAGGCACTTTTGACATCCATTTGATAAACCTTGAGACTGTGAAAGGCAGCATAAGCTAAGAACAGTCTAATTGCTTCTAGTCTGGCCACAGGTGCAAAGGTCTCATCATAATCGATTCCTTCCTCCTGTGCAAACCCTTGAACAACCAGTCTGGCCTTGTTCTTGACAATTTGGCCCTTCTCATCTGTTTTGTTCCTGAATACCCACTTGGTGCCTATAGCACACTTACCTTTGGTAATGGAACAAGCTCCCACACTTGCTGTTTCTTGAATTGAAGTAGCTCAAGCTGCATAGCTTCCACCCATCCATTGTCTCTTAAAGCAATATGATAGTTCTTTGGTTCTTGCTGACTGATGAAGAGAGCATAGAAGCAGAAGTTGGACAATTGATTCCTGGTTGAAACTCCAGCATGAATATCACCAATGATTTGTGAAGTGGGGTGATTCTTGAGCTCTTGATAAACTATGATATCTGTGCAAGTGTTTGTAGACCCATCAGCAGCAACAGATGGTGATGGAGATTCCTGAAACCATGTAGAGGATGGCAGCTCAAATGAAGTAGAGCAAGCAGAAATCTCATCAGCATTTGTAGTGGATGGAGCTGCTGAGGCTACAGGAGCATCAGGTTCAGTGGAATTAGGCAGGTTGTCACTGAACTTGAAGAGGTGAGTACTGACTTCATCATCTTCAGTACCACCAGGTGGAGATATGTTGACAGGCTCAACAGATGGAGGTTGATAAGGAACATATTGCAGTATGTCCAGATCAAACAGCTCCACAGGGTTTTGTGGAATCTTGTCCTTTGGAGATTCATTGAACTTAACATGCAAAGTTTCTTCAACCCCTTTGGTTCTACAGTTGAAGACTCTGTATGCTTTGCAAGTTGATGAATAACCAACAAAGTACCCTGCATCCACCTTACTAGCAAACTTATGGAGTGGGTTGCTAGTGTTGAGAATGAAACAAGGACACCCAAAGGCTCTAAAGAATGAAATAAGAGGGGCCAAATGATGAAGAACTTCATAGGGAGTCTTCATCAACCTCTTATTTACTAAGGCTCTATTCTGTACATAGCAAGCTGTATTGACAGCTTCAGCCCAAAAGGTCAGTGGCAGCCCTGAGTCAGCCAACATTGACCTTGCTGCTTCAATGAGGGTCCTGTTCTTTCTCTCCACCACTCCATTCTGTTCAGGAGTTCTAGGAATGCTAAACTGCCTTCTAATTCCCTTGGACAGGTAGAAGTCATCAAGTGTGTGGTTTCTAAATTCTGTTCCATTGTCACTCCTCACACACTTGACCTGTAGGGAATACTGCTTTTCTACTTGTAACACAAAGTTCATTATTGTCTTTGCTGCTTCATCCTTGGATGCAAGAAGAAAGTCCATACAAACCTGGAGTAATCATCCACAATTACCAGGCAGTATTTCTTCTTTGCCATGCTCATTACTCTGACAGGACCAAAGAGATCCATGTGCAGAAGTTGTAAGCAGGCAGTGGACTTAGGTTCTTCTATTGAAGGGAATGAAACTTTGTGTTGTTTTCCTTTCAAGCAAGCAGTGCAGTCATCTTCACACTTGAACTCCTTCAGAGGCAATCCTCTTACTAAACCATGGCTTATAAGCTGATTCATGTTCTTGAAATTAACATGACCCAGCCTTCTATGCCAAAGTGTAGACTCTTGAGGAGATGCCTTGGAGAATAGGCAAGGATGGCCTTTTAGATCCATCTTTTTGGAAAGATCTAAGGCATACACTCTTCCTGTCCTGTTGGCCTTCAGGAGAGTGTGTTCATCCAATGCCTTGTCAATCAAACTCAGAACTTTGGATGACAGAATCCTACAGTTCTGGCTTGTGAAAAGGGCAACATGGCCTTTGTCACACATTTGACTGACACTCAAGAGGTTGTACTTGAGATTCTCCACATGGTTAACATCATCAAACCTTATTTCCCCGTTGGAAACAAAGCCTTTTCCGACGATGTAACCCTTTGCATCATTGCCAAAAGAAACAAATCCCTTCTTTCCTTGAGAGTAGTCATTAAGAAGGGAGCTGCTTCCAGTCATATGCATGGATCCTCCACTGTCTACATACCAGATGCTTCTATGGCATGTTGAAGAACCCTGCAAACACAACCATGTGTTAGTTAGTCTTGGAGACCCAAACCTGCTTGGCTTTGGGTCTGTTCTCAGCTACAGGTGTAGCACTAACAGGTGTGTTGTAAGTGACAGCTTGAGGTGAAGAAGATGGTACAGAAGAGGAACCCTTTGGCTTGGACTTCCTTTTCTGTGGTTTCAACATAGGAGCATCTAAGTGGTTGACTCTTCCCACTAGCTGCTGAACCATCATCACCAACTGTGTCTGATTTTGTGATAAAGCCTTCAGCTCTTCAGACACATTGGAGTTTGCTGATGATGAGTTTCTATGTTGTACCATCTTTTTCTGAGCAACCTCAGCTGTTGCCTGAGTAATCCCTACCTTCTTGGATTTAACTTTGGCCCTAGGGATTTCAGGCTTGGATGTTGCCAGTACAAACTTGGTTTCAAACTCATTCTTCATTTTATTGATGCTCTCAGTAATTTGCTCCTTCTGTTTGAGTTTGGAACCCCTTTTGTACCAGCAATCATCAGTAAGATGATTGAACAAGCCACATATCTCACATGGCTTTTTCTTCATCTTATGCTGATCATCAGCTGAAGAGGATTTAACTGCTGAAGACTTGTTCTTCAGCTGTTTGTCATCAGTACTAGCAGTTTTCTTCCTAGTGACTGCTTTCCTGGTATCCTCTCTAGCTGTCTTCAAACCTTCCTACTGTTAGTTTTCTTCTCTTTAGTGCTAACAGTATTTGAGGTTTGAACTTCAGATGTTGTCACTTGCTCTCCAGTACCTTCAGTACTTCTAGTGACAACTCCTGAGTTGATCAGCCTTTTGGTCATGTGATAGTCTATCTCTGATGATGCTGATTCAGAGGATAGTAAGTCACATGATGAGAAGGATTGGTTATTGCTCTCCCCATCAGATTCAACTTCTGCTCTTGAAATGAAGTCTGTGGGAGGAGCAGTGTGATTATAACCAATGCCAAACTTCACATTGGAAGCTGTTTGCTTGCTAAGAAGCATTTCAAAACCCTTGCAAGATTGCACCCATCGATCACACTCAACTTGGGTGGTTGCAAGAGTTTCCTTGAGGTCCTTGTACTTCTCTAGAAGTACATCTTCCCTAGCTTTACTATCTTTGATTTGGCAGTTGAGCTTGTAAATCTCATCATTTTTATCTTTTAGAACAACCTCAAAATCAGCTTTTCTTTTGGAAATAGTGTGCTCAAGCTCAAGATTTTTATCTATTAAAGCTACATTTGCTTCTCTAATAGAAGCAAATGCTGCTATGCATGACTCTGAACAAAGCTTGGCTTTTGCCTCAGTGGATACCTGAGATGAGCATTGGATGATGACCCTTCAGCAGAATCAAGGGCCATCAGAGCAAGATTTCCAAAAGGTTGATCACCACCATGTTGACCAGCACCTTGGAGTAGTGGTCCTGACCAGATAGCTCTTCTGGTAGACTACTCCAGTCAACAGCAGTTGGGGTGAAAAAGCTTTGTTGTTGAGGTTGTGTGTGTGATGAGATTGGGAAGAATGAGGCTCTGGAAGAGCATGAGGTGGTTGAGCCGGGGGTGCTTGAGGTTGACCAGGCTGAGACATGTAGTAACAGGGGTAAGGATAAGGCATATGACCCTGTGGCACAAAATAAGCAGGTGGTGCTTGTGCTTGAGATGGATGGGGAGAACTGTAGGAAGGTTGCCCTTTGTGCTGTGAGCTATTGCTGGGAAAAGTCACAAAGGGTGCAGATGAGTTAGATCCTGATGATCTACACTCTCTTGCAAAGTGTCCAAGCCTTTGGCACTTGTAACACCTCAACTTGCTCTTGTCAAAACCAACTTTGGTTTTGCCAGAGAGTCCTGGGAATTTCCTACCAGTTCTTTTGTAGAACTTCTGAGATCGGATATTTATCATTGCCATTTGGTTCAAAATATCCATCTCTTCCAGATCATCATCTGGAATGCCCTTCAAATCCTCCATCAGAAAACACAAGTTGTCACCACCTCCTCCTGAACTACCGACACCAACAAAAGCTTGTTCTGAGTTTGTAGAGAAATCAATATGCTCATCATAAGAACTTTCTGATGAAGCATATTCTGACTCATGACTTATCAAGGCAGCATTACCTTGGACAAAGTCATCAGCAAGTTTGCCAGAAGATGACAACTTCCTCTTTTGCTCTACCTCTCTCTCAAAAGTAAGTAGTTTCCCATGAAGTTGGGTGAGAGATAGAGTGTCAAGGTCAGCACTAGAGCGTAGGACAATGGTATATGTGTCCCATCTCTCAGGCAATGACCTGAGGAACCTGTTGTTCATCTGGCTTTTGGAGTACTCTTGTTTAACCATCTTCAGCTCAGAGATTAAACAAGAGAACCGCTCAAACTGCTGGATCAGAGTCTCACCCTTTCTATATGAGAAAGTCTCATATTGTTGGGCAAGGATTTCCCTATTGTTTGCTAAGACCGAATCAGTTCCTCCAAATTGTTCCTTTAGAGCAACCCATAGGTCATGAGCAGACTCATGATGCAAGAGCCCTGAATATATCTTGTTTGGAATGGCCATGGCTAAAATTCCATGGGCTCTAGCATCAATTTCAAACAGCTTTAGATCTTCGTCCGAATACTGTTCAGGTTTCTTCGCAACCTGTTCATTAGATTCCGGGACGTTCACCATAGGCTTGTATGGCCCATGCACCACTGACTTCCAACAACCAGCACTGTTGACAGCCAAGTGGTGCAGCATACGTCTTTGCCATATGTTATACTCGTTCCTAACCAGCATCGGAGGCTTGGTTGCGGAACCAGTATTGTGAGGATCATTAGTTGGTGTTGTCATCTCAGGTTTTAGTCAAAAACAAGTTTAAACCAGACAAATGTGACTCAAAACCACCGAAAGACCTCAAGGTTTTGGCCGGAAACAGCAGAAACTCACTCTCTATGACTAACTCTTGCAAATTGCTAATTCGATCAAACTGAGAGATCAAAAGAGCAGTTTCAAATGATCAATGGTAAGATCGATCAATGATTAACCTGCTCTGATACCATTTGACAGGATCTCAGCCTCTCTCGTTGATCAATTAGATTATGTTTGCAGCGGATTTAGCTCATTAATTAGCAATTAAAGCAAGAACATAAAAGATATTTCAAATTAAAGCATGAACATAGAGAGAAGAGTTTCTGCAAAACAATAAATGTTCTATTGGTTCGCACGTTTCGGCAATTAAAACAGTATGGTTACCCATCATTTTATAGGCGGCAAAAGGATGGGCGTGATGTCCTTTTTCTGACATCACTGAATATTCAAATTACAACTGACAAAACATAAAACTACTGAAGATGTCAACAACTGACATCTTCTTACAAAAGTTCCTAAGTGCTGACAAAAGTAAACTACTGAAATCCTACAACGACTGAAGAACAAACTCTTCAGTCGTTTATAACTACTGATACTATAACAACTGAAGAACATGCTCTTCAGTTGTTGTACAACTACTGAAACAAAATAAACTACTGAAAAGGAAAAACCATCACAACAACTGAAGAAGACTTCTTCAGCTGTTGTGACAAACTCTGAAACTTCAGCACTTGGTCTTCAGACTTTGGTCTTCAGATGTTTCATCAACTGATGACTTCAGTAGTTGTCATCAGCTGATGTCTTCAGTCGTTGTCTTCAGACTTTGTGCATCAGCAGTTGTTCATCAGTTCTTCAGTTCTTCAGATTTTGATCTTCACCACTTGTCTTCAGTACTTGAAGTCTTCAGTACTTGTGTTTATCAGTACTTTAGACTTCAGTACTTGTCTTCAGTACTTTGGGATCTTCAGCTGTTGTACTTCAGTTCTTTGAACTTCAGCTGTTGATTCTTCAGACTTTGTCAGAACAGCTGATGGGAGTCTTCAGCTGTTGTTGTGATGTCATGTGGGACTTAGAGGTTTTCCTGATCTTGGCTCATTGGTTCTTTTGGTCCAACATAGACCTTCGATCTAGCTACCGTCAATTGAAGGTGAAAGAAGGATATTCCTAAAACAGCTTTTCGCACGCGTTATGGACACTACGAGTTTCTCGTAATGTCTTTTGGTTTAACCAACACGCCAGCTGCGTTTATGGACTTAATGAATCGAGTGTGTCGGCCGATGTTAGATAAATCAGTGATTGTATTTATCGATGATTCCTGATTTATTCGATAAGCGAAGAAGAGCATGCCGGTCACATTCGGGAAGTGTTAGAGACACTGAGAAAGGAGAAGCTGTATGCTAAGTTCTCCAAGTACGCGTTCCGGTTGCACGAAGTTCAGTTCTTGGGTCACGTGGTAAATCCTGAGGGGATTATGGTAGACTCGACAAAGGTGGAGGTGGTGATGCAATGGAAGTCTCCAAAGACACCATCCGAGATCCGTAGCTTCTAGGGGTTGGCGGGTTATTATCAAAGATTCATCCAATATTTCTCCAAGATAGCTTCTCCATTGACTAAGTTGACCCGCAAGGATGTGAAGTTTGTATGAGGTCAAGATCAAGAGTAGGCTTTTGAGGAGTTAAAGATGAGGCTGACGCAAGCTCCTGTCTTGTCGTTACCCGAAGGAAGCGAGGACTTGGTAGTCTATTAGGATGCTTCTTACTCGGGGTTGGGTTGCGTGTTGATGCAAAGAGGGAGGTTATAGCCTATGTATCCTAATAGTTGAAAGCCCATGAGGTTAATTATCCTACTCATGATTTGGAGTTAACGGCCGTGGTTTTCGAGTTGAAGATTTGGAGGCACTACTTATACGGGACGAACTGCACCATCTTCACCGACCACAAGAGCT
The DNA here is from genome assembly GCA_024085815.1 of Flaveria linearis. NCBI lineage: Eukaryota > Viridiplantae > Streptophyta > Magnoliopsida > Asterales > Asteraceae > Flaveria > Flaveria linearis. Next base: position 17,561,489 of record CM044015.1, on the reverse strand, counting down.
TGAAGTACGTCTTTGACCAAATGGATCTCAACATGAGACAAAGAAGGTGGTTAGAACTCATCAAGGATTATGATTGTGAGATCTACTACCATCCGGGCAGGGCTAACGTGGTGGCCGACGCCTTTAGCCGAAAGGAGAGGCCCGAACTGATTAGAGTGAAGGCATATCGACTAGTGATAACCTCGGACGTGATGACACAAGTCAAAGAGTTTCAGAATGAGGCGTTGGAAGAAGATTTCCTCAACTCTAAACGAATGAGAGGTCTAGCCGCGGAACTAGGAGAAAACACCTACGTTGTTAGAACCCGCTTTGGACGAATATGGATCCCTTGTTATGGAGACCTGCGAGGGCGGATCATGGATGAAGCTCACAAGACTCGGTACTCCATTCTTCCCGGTGCTACTAAAATGTATCAAGACATGAAGAAGGGTTATTGGTGGCCGGGTATGAAGCGTAATGTATCGGAATATGTGAGTAAGTGCCTTACTTGATTGCAAGTGAAGGTGGAGCATCAGAAGCCGTACGATAAAATCCAACCTTTGGATATACCTGAGTGGAAGTGGGAACATATCACCATGGACTTTATTACGAAGTTACCGCATACCCCAAGAGGGTATGATGCCATATGGGTGATAGTTGATCGTTTGGCGAAGAGTGCTCACTTCCTATCTATCCGAGAGATGTATTCCTCCGAGAGATTAGCGGATTTATTCATCAAGGAAATTGTAGCTCGTCATGGGGTACCGGTGTCTATTGTATCTGATCGTGACACTCGGTTTACATCTAAGTTTTGGAAGATATTCCATGATGCAATGGGGACGAGGCTACACATCAGCACGACTTATCATCCTCAGATGGATGGTCAGTCAGAGAGAACCATACAGACACTTGAAGATATACTTCGGTCATGTGTCATTGATTTTAGAGGAAGTTGGGATAACCACCTACCGTTAGCTGAGTTCTCATATAACAATAGTTATCATGCCAGCATTGGTATGCCACCTTATAAGATGCTATATGGTAGGAGATGTAGAACGCCCATGTGTTGGGGTGATATTGGTTAGAAGGATTTAGGAATTATCAAACTGATCGAGGCTATGACCGAAAAGCTAGAAAAGATCAAAGCCTTTATGAAGGCAACTAAGGATAGACAGAAGTCGTATGCTGATAAGAGACGTAGACCAATTGAGTTCAAGTGGGTGATAGGGTTATGTTGAAAGTCTCACCTTGGAAGGGTATCATTCGGTTTAGAAAGCAGGGCAAGTTAAGCCCGAGATACATAGGGCCTTTCCGAATCATTGCCCGAGTAGGAGAGGTGGCCTATAGGTTGGAACTACCAGATGAGTTAAGTGGAATTCACCCAACGTTTCAAGTAACTCATCTGCGAAAGTGTTTAGCTGATAAGGATATGGTTGTACCACTGGAGGACATTGAAGTTGATGAACGGCTCAACTATATGGAGCGACCAGTGGCGATCATCGATCGTAAAGAGAAAAGGTTAAGGAATAAGGTGTTCCCTTGGTGCGAGTACAGTGGAAACATAGAAAGGGATCCGAGTCTACGTGGGAGACTGAGGAGGATATGAGAGGACATTACCCACATCTATTTGAGGAATGACAGGTTTCGGGGACGAAACCTATATAAGGGGGGTGGACTTGTAACACCCAGATTTTTGAAGAAAATGAAGAATAAAAGGAGGAAATGCAATTTAACCTAAGTTGAGGGGTTAAATATGTCAAAAGTACAAAATTTATATTATTAGTACATAAGGTGGCATGGCCGCCCATGTTGCGTGCACACTTTATTTAATTCGAGATTTTAGAGAGAGAAAGGGCAGAATTCGGAATTTGAAGAAGAAGAATAGGAAGAAGACAGATTTAAGGTAAGACTTGGTGTTTTTAAGCTCTTCTTGGCTAGATTTAGCCTCGGTTATATGCTTATGTGTCTGTGTGTGTGTGTGTGTTCGGGTGTGTGTTTGGTGGGTTTCTACATGCTTGAACTCATTGCATACGAGTTTGAAGGAAGACACACTCAAAGTTGCATAAGGTGAGTTCTAGACCCTGGTTTCTACATGTTTACAACTTCTTTTGGGCTGAAAATATATTAAAAATGGGTTTTACTATTATTATTATGTATACCCGTATGTTTCATGCTTGTATGATAATGTTTTATGGTTGTTTATGTGATGTATAGGCTTAGTATGGTGTTATTAAAATTAGAACAGGTTAGAATAATGTTTGGGACTAAAAATAATTGAGAAGTATGATAAACAGGTTGTGCATGCACCTAAATAAGGCTCATGCGCCTAAAATTGCCTTAGAAAGTTCTAAGTAGGGTCATGCCCCCAAATAGGGTTCATGCACCCAAACAGTACCCCATGCGCCCAAATTATGCTTTAGAGTTTCTAAGTATAAATCCATGCGCCTAAACAGTAGTTCATGCACCTAAGAATTAGTCTTAGACACATAAGTATACCCTAAGCGTGCAAATAGTACCCATGCGCCTGAACTGGCTCATGCGCCTAAGTGTTGAAAACGCCCAAGTAAGCCCATGCGCCCATATAGTGGTAATACGCCTAAACAGGCCCATGCGTCTGCATAGTGCTCATGCGCCTAGAACACTTAACTTATTTTCTGAAATTTTGAGACAAACACAATGATTAAGGTTTGACCCAAGTTGACTTTAAGGTTTTAATTGTTATTATATTACATTATTATAAGCTGTTCTTATGTCCATAATAATTATTATTATGTGACTTTACGTGGTATGTTCATCATAATAAATGCAAAGTATTATCATTAACAAAAGTGAAAGATTAATGATGAAGAAAAGTAGAACGTAAATGAAATAATGTAAGCCTGGCAAGCAAACGTATAGGAGGTACATGACCATGTTGTCCTTAGCTCAACTGTGATGCGGGTTAGCTACCCCGAAGGATGCACACAGGGTCAATCATTGAGATTGACATGACCCTTGTGGCATACGCTAGGTGATTGTGTCAGCTTCGTGAACAATGTTCGTGGTCTATTTATAGACCACAAGCCCAACACTAGTTTCGTGCACAATGTTCAGGTATTGTACGTTGGACCATATAGACAGTGAAAAATAATGTAAAAGTACGAAATGAACAAATGCGTACTGTAAAGAAAGAAAGAAAGAAAGTATTACCTGATGTATATTTGATCCGTGCTAACGTACAAAAGTAGGGAAAGTATTTTATTGAAAGAGTATATATACATATATATATATATATATATTATACAAGGTATTTTAATACTTTTAAAACTAGAACTCACTCAGCAACACTAACTTTATACATTTTTAGTTGGCAGGTGAATATTGCTGAGGATGGCACGCCGGGAAATCTACTCGGCAGGACAAGACTGACATCCGTTCATGATTAATAATTTTGTTGCTTTGTAATGCAGTTAAACAATCTTTTGTAACTAATAATAATTATGGGTGTATTGCTAAGCAACAGTTTTCATTAATGAATGGATGATTTTTTATATTAATTCCGCTGCATTGTTTTATGAAATGTATGTATTTATGTATCTATGATGCGATGAATGGCCAACTGTAGGTGCCCGGGAACAGGGCCTTACAAGTTGGTATCAGAGCCAAAGTTTAAGAGAAATAAGTAAATGTTTTCAGGGAAAAAAACCTAAACTTAAACTGAAAATAGGACGAATGGAGGGATGTCAGCCCGAGTAGCTACGTGCCATCAGGTATTTCTTTCCTTAAATTTAATTAGTATTATGTGCGTGTGCTATTTGACTTATGTGCTCTTAGTAGATTTAGATACTGATGTAGCCAGAATAGGAAATGCTTGGGGTGTGAAGAGTAAAGTAAGTAGCTAATCACAACCAGCCATTGTAATTAGGGACTTACTATACTTAACATAAACCGAGCTATTACCTTGAATGACTGTGTTAGTATTTGAATCTTATAGGGTTTAGAGGATGGATGGACGAAAATCTTCGAAGGCTTCTAGGGGCAGAGGTCATGGTGAACGTGGTGCTGGGCCACGTGTCACCAGGAGTGGTGCTAAGGCTACAGAGACAGCTATGTGAACCCTGAGGTTCATGGCCGGAGTGAAGAGGATGAGAATGCTAGCTTGAAAGCCTCAGCTAGGGAGGCGATTGCTGATGAGGTTCACCAGGTCATGCAGACAGTCCTACCGTCTGTGGTGACCAAAGTTATCAGGGCAGTGAGGAGTGAGGAGAGAAAGGATAAGGAAAATAAGAAAGGATCAACGGGGAAGGAGAGCAAGGGAGAGGAGGAACATCCTGAGTCGGACACAGTGTTGTCCAGTGAGGAGGAGGATGCTTCTGTGGAGGTGACGGCTAAGGGATGTAGTTATGGGGCATTCCAACGGTATAAACCCCCAACATTCGATGGCAATGGTAATGCTGCTGCTGCTCATCGCTGGGTGAGGGAGATGGAAGCAGTGCTGGAGATTAGTGAGTGTCGCGAAGACCAGAAGGTGAAGTTTGCTACTCACTCTTTTGTCGACTCAGCATTGTGTTGGTGGGACAACGTTGTCCAAGCTGAGGGTGCCAGAGCCATCGGGAAGATGCGATGGAAGGAGCTGAAGCAGTTAGTGATCGAGGAATTTTGTCCTCATAGGAAACTCGACAAGATCGAGAGGGAGTTCCTACAGCTTGAAGAGGGAACAATGACACATCAATAATACACCACCAAGTTTAACGAGATGGCATGGCTAGTGCCAGATCAAGTGACGCCTGTGTCACGAAAGATCAAGAGGTACATTCAGGGTTTGCCGGCGGATATCCGTAGGCATATAATCGCTGCTCGACCGAGCACTTTTAGGTCCGTCGTTGATTTGGCGGGAAGGCTGTATGATGAAAGGGAGGTAGTGCTGGCTGAGGTGCGCAAGAAAGGTGGTGGTGACCGGAACTGGAACGGGAAGCGGTTTTGACAGGGTAGTGCTCTGGCAAACAACAAGTGTGCACGAGTAGATGACCGACGTGTGGTCACATCCGGTGCGGGGTCAAAGTGGTGTGGAAAATGTGGAAAGGAGCATACTGGAGAATGTAAGTGGGGATCGAATGTATGCTTCAATTGTGGGAGGACGGGGCATATAGCAAAGGATTGTCGTGTGGCAAGATGTTTTAACTGTGGTGGAGAGGGTCACATGAGCAGGAAATGCTAGAAGCCAAGGGCTGAGAGGTCCGGGGCGAAGAAGACGATTGGGAACGAAGGGCAGAAGGCGAGCGCCAGAGCTTTCACCATGACCAGGGAGGAGGATAGGACAGACCCCAGTGTTGTGTCAGGCACATTTCTAGTAAACCAAACTCTTGTTTTTGTGTTATTTGATTCATCTGCTAGTAGAAGCTTTATTTCTGCTTCTTTCTGTCCTAATTTGCCTGTTAGTAGTAGATGTATTGATGAGCCCTTTGATGTAGAAACTGCCATAGGTAAGTCTACAAGGATTTCTGACTTGATTGAGGGTTGTGACATAGAACTAGAAGATCATAAGTTTCCTGCTAGACTGTTTATGATGACCTTTGGCGGATTCGATGTAGTCCTAGGAATGGATTTGTTAGCGGACTACCAGGCGAACATTGTGTGTCGCAAGAAGATGATTAGATTGACAGCGCCTGACGGGAGTTCAGTGACGATATACGGTGATCGAGTTACAACGATTTCGAAAGTGATTTCGATGGTGGTGGAGGGAAAATGCATGAGACAGGGATGTAGTGCCTATCTGGCCTATTTAAAAGATGTGGACTCGTCAACACCACAGTTGTCCGATGTACCGGTGGTGTGTGACTTTTCCGATGTGTTCACAGAGGTTTTATCAGGTGTGCCACCAGATCGTGAAATCGAATTTCAAATTGACTTGATACCCCCTGCTCAGCCTGTCGCTAAGGCACCGTATCGTTTGGCTCCCTCCGAGATGAAGGAATTGATGGAGCAACTGCAGGAGTTGCTCGATAAGGGGTTCATTTGACCGGCTATCTCTTCTTGGGGTGCTCCGGTCTTGTTCGTGAAGAAGAAGGACGGTAGTATGAGGATTTGCATCGACTAAACGTGAGTTGAACAAGTTGACGGTGAAGAATCGGAATCCATTACCGAGGATTGATGACATTTTGATCAACTTCAAGGTGCCAGTTGGTTCTCGAGGATAGACCTTTGATCTGGCTACCATCAATTGAAGGTGAAAGAGCAGGATATTCCTAAAATAGCTTTTCGCACGCGTTATGGACACTACGAGTTTCTGTAATGTCTTTTGGTTTAACCAACAAGCCAACTGCGTTTATGGACTTGATGAATCGAGTGTGTGAGCTGATGTTACATAAATCAGTGATTGTATTTATCGATGATATCATGATTTATTTGAGGAGCGAAGAAGAGCATGCCCGTCACATTCGGGAAGTGTTGGAGACACTGAGAAAGGAGAAGCTGTATGCTAAGTTCTCCAAGTGCGCTTTCTGGTTGTGTGAAGTTCAATTCTTGGGTCACGTGGTAAATCCTGAGGGGATTATGGTAGATCCGGCAAAAGTGGAGATGGTGATGCAATGGAAGTCTCCAAAGACACCATCCGAGATCTGTAGCTTCTTGGGGTTGGCTGGTTATTATCAAAGATTCATCCAAGATTTCTCCAAGATAGCTTCTCCATTGACTAAGTTGACCCGTAAGGATGTGAAGTTTGTATGGGGTCAAGATCAAGAGAAGGCTTTTGAGGAGTTAAAGATGATGCTAACGCAAGCTCCAATCTTATCGTTACCCGAAGGAAGCGAGGACTCGGTAGTCTATTCGGATGCTTCTTACTCGGGGTTGGGTTGCGTGCTGATGCAAAGAGGGAAGGTTATAGCATACGTATCCCAACAGTTGAAAGCCTATGAGGTTAATTATCATACTCATGATTTGGAGTTAGCAGTTGTATACACGTACATACGCGTGTACACACGTACATACGCGTGTACACACGTACATACGCGTGTACACACGTACATACGCGTGTACACACGTACATACGCGTGTACACACGTACATACGCGTGTACACACGTACCTACGCGTGTACACACGTACCTACGCGTGTACACACGTACCTACGCGTGTACACACGTACCTACGCGTGTACACACGTACGTACGCGTGTACACACGTACGTACGCGTGTATACACATACGTACGCGTGTATACACGTACCTACGCGAGTATACAGGTACAAACGCGTGTATACACGTCCATACGCGTGTATACACGTCCATACGCATGTATACACTTCCATACATGTGTATACACGTGCATAAGCGTGTATACACATGCATACGCGTGTATACACGTTCATACGCGTGTATACACGTCCATACACGTCTATACATGTGTATATACATATGTATACATATGTATATACGTGTATATACGTATATATGCGTGTATACACATGTATATACGTGTATATACGTATATATATGTGTATATACACGTATATATACGTATATATACACATGTATATACGTCTATATACGTATATATATACGTGCATATACACGTATATATACGTATATATATAGATATTATACGTGTATATATATACATACATACATACACATATATATATACATATATCTACATATATATATATGTGTGTATGTATATATATATATATATATATATATATATATATATTTGTATATATATATACATATATATATGTGTATATATATATATGTATATATATATGTGTGTATATATATACACACACATATAAATATACATATATATATTTATATATAATATATATAATATATCTGTGTGTGTGTGTGTGTGTGTATATCTTGATATATATATATATGTGTGTGTGTATATCTACTACTATATTAATATGGAACTCTTGTGGGTAAAATGGTAATTTTACAAAATCTCTTAAAATTAAGAGGTACAAGTTGTGTTGCATATGGTACAAGCACATGTTACAAGTCATAAACTTGCTTGAACCCCACCCACCCAACACCCCTAACCCCGTTCAAACAAGGCGCCTTTAGGCTTTCACTGCCCCTATTTCAAAATTCAAATAGGGTTCTTGCAGAGCTTTGATTCAACAGATCAAAGGTGTAAAATGGCGAACAAATCGGTGATTATCGCTTCATCACTGACCGGAGAAGCCTTCGAATCGATCGACGTTGAGTTCTCCGACTCCGATTCATGGTAAGTCGTTGATCCGTCAGATTCCGATGACGGAAACTTCTCCTACGGTGACGTCACTACCGACGATGATAATGATGGTGACAGCGAAGTCGTGCCGGATGTTGATGATCTTCTTCAACATCTGTTCGGATCTCCGTCGTCTGATGTGTCTATGCAGTTGATTGTAGATGAAATCACTCATCATCGTCAGGCAATTAGGTTTTTCTACACTCTTAGTGATTTGTTAACCTTTTGAGTTTATACATCGATCTCGATGATGTTCGCTTAAACTTCGAGATCGTGAGTGGAAGTACTTAGACATTTGGTGTAAAAATGTTGAATATGAGTTTATTCATGCGTGTAGGAACTTGAAGACGCCGTGGTGGAAGACGGTGGTTTGATCGACAGTGAAGATGATCCATACGAAGAGGATGAAGGTGAGAGTGATGAAGATGACGATGTCGATGTTGATGATTTGGATCTGGACGACGAACTGGTGCCGAAATGGTTCAACAACAAATTCGAACGGCAGAGGTACCCTTTTTGAAGCCGAACATCGATCTACTTTCTACATTCCTTACTGGAAATTTCCTCCTGCTAGATGGCTGGTTCCTAGACAACGGAAATTTGCAAATGATCTCAAGATTATTAATGATTGTCTTGATAATCTTATAAAAAATGCAAAAGAGACAAGACAGGTAACAGCTTTATTGATATAGTTCTGTAAAATCATATTTTTAATGCTTTTGCATTAGCAATGGTTTGTAGACGTTGGATGATTGATTACGATGCATATGTTGTAGTTGGATTGTTTATAAATTTTAAAATTTGAATTGGTAGGAAACGGATGTTGAGAAACTGCAGCAAAGGGACTACTCGAATCTCAATGTGTGTGATATGTTTCACTTTATTGTTAAAGAGTTATATGTTTGGATTTTTCATGTTGTAACCTGTTTCAGGATGCGAGTCTGCTGCGTTTCTTAGTTGACATGAGGGGAGTTGATGTTGATGATCGACATGTATGCCCTACAAATTGATTTGATGTCTGTTGGTAATTTCTGTATCAAAGACTTCTTGCAAGTTATTTTACTGATTTCCCTTGTTTTAAAAATTGTAGATACGTTAGACTAATCATTTCCGAAAGTCTACGCTTGTATCCTCAACCTCCATTACTCATTAGACGTTCTCTAAAACCAGATCGATTACCAGGTATAAGATCTTTAATCTATAATAGAATACCAAAGTAATAAATTTTCTGGTTTTTAAGTTTCTAATTGCATAAATCTCATTCAATCTAACAGGAGGTTATAAGGGTGAGAACGAAGGATATCAAATTCCAGCTGGGATAGATCTATTTATTTCAGTAAGTAATCAACTGTTACGCTTTGTCATTTCTAGATTGATAATAATCTTTCAGAATACGCGTGTTGCATTGGTGATATTTAAGGTCTTTTTAATTTTTTGAACAGGTATATAACCTTCATAGATCTCCATACTTCTGGGAGAACCCCAATGAATTTGAACCCGAGAGGTTTCTTGTTCAAAGAGATAACAATAATATTGAAGGGTGGGCTGGTTTCGATCCATCTAGAAGCCCTGGAGCTCTATACCCAAATGAGGTTTATACTCATCTTATTCTGTCATGGTCAAAGTACAGTCATTAGATTGGATATCGGGTCAAAATAGGTTTAGGTAGAAACGGTCCAAACGGACTTAGATTGGATATCGGGTCAAAATAGGTTTAGGTAGAAACGGTCCAAACGGACCATTTTTAGTACATTTTAACTATGATTACAAAAACAATAACTACTTTAATCTTTCAAAGAAAAAGAATAAAGAGGTGGTATGCATTAAAATAAACCTTGGGTGACTTCCAACATGTTTTGGATTTGACCCGTTTGAGCTCAAACAGGGAACTGAACGATAATAAGCTTACGGGTCATATTCCCCAGAACTTGGAAAGCTCACTGACTTATTTGACCTGTAACATTTGCAAATTTCACTTAGTTCCTTAATAAACTCTACTTTTTCTTCGTTAAGTTAATAATAATGCTTTTTGGTTGTAGTAATGTTACGGGAAATAGACTTGAGGGATGCATACCTGATATCTTAGCTCTTGTACTAATCTCAACAGGCTGTAAGATTTCAACTTTTTATAAAGTCTACATATTTTCGCATATGTTTTTGACAAACGGTAAGAAACCATTTTACTTCACAGCAATGTGCATGGGAACAAACTGAAGGGAACCATCCCTGCTGAATTTCAGAGGCTCGAAAGTATGACATACTTGTAAGCATCCCATTCTCGAGTTCATGATGCATTGACACTCATCAGTAAAAGAAAGTTATGTATTTCTTCATGGGATTTGAATCTTTTTTTATTTGGTTTAGGAATCATTCATCAAACAACCTTGTCCTATTCCAATTAAGCTGTCTCGGATCGGTAACTTGGATACACTGTAAGTGATTCTAAACCATTGATGACGTTTACTTGATCGAACTATCGGTTGTAATAATTGTTATTTGTTATATTTGCGCAGGGACCTTTCAAACAACAAAATCAGTGGCCCGATCC
>CM044015.1:17273252-17545752 GCA_024085815.1 Flaveria linearis | reverse complement strand
TGAAATAACTTTTCATTTCAATATAAATGCTTTTGCAAGTTAATACAACAACCATTACAAAAAATCATTTGTTCGTATTACAGTGCAAAAACATTATACAAAAGAATGCCATCCAAAAAGAGCTGAGTAGCCGCCCCGTGCCATCCTCGGCTACATTACCTACCAACTGGAAGCACATAAAAAGTCAGTATTGCTGAGTGAGTTCTAGTTTTATAAATAAAATACTTTACTTTGGTTAAAACGTTTCTTTACTTTCATGCTATCACACATCATATGTACACATAGATAATACCATTATTATCTTCATCATTCACTATCTTTTACTTCTATATGGATCTTGTCAAACTTTACCCTCTTCACGGCACGCAACCATGATTACGGAGGTCGAGTGACAAGGTTCCCGTTTCATACTTTATCATTAGGTTTCTTTCGTTCATTACTTTCATTCATTCATTCTTTAACTTTCATTCACTTATCGTACGTCTTTAACTTTTTTTACGCTTTTATCTTTACCTCTTTTCTTTCCATCACCCATAAACTTTACCATTCTGTTTCGTGGTACTGGACCTAGGCCTATCATAGACCTTCTATAACGGTGCATCGCACCTCCTGGTCACAGTACCTAAGGTAAAATTTAGGTGTACCATTACAATATACAATACCATTCTGTTCCTGATACTGGACCTAGGCCTATCAAGACCTTCTATAACGGTGCATCGCACCTCTTGGCCACAGTACCTAAGGTAAAGTTTAGGTGTACCATTACTATATACAATACCTTTCTGTTCCTGGTACTGGACCTAGGCCTATCAAGACCTTCTATAACGGTGCATCACACCTCTTGGCCACAGTACCTAAGGTAAAGTTTAGGTGTACCATTACTATATACAATACCTTTCTGTTCCTGGTACTGGGCCTAGGCCTATCAAGACCTTCTATAACGGTGCATCGCACCTCTTAGCCACGGTACCTAAGGTATAGTCTAGGTGTACTATTACTAAATGCAATATCCTTCTGTATCGTGATACTGGACCTAGGCCTATCATAGACCTTCTATAACGGTGCACCGCACCTCCTGGCCACAGTACCAAGGATATGCAGCAATGGTTCTATACAATGGTTGATCCCAGTGTCAAGCTTTACCCTCTTCGCGGCACACAGCCACGATTACTGAGGTCGAAAGACAAGGATTCCATTTCGAGTCTGTTGCGACAACAAAGTCGCTCACCTCATATATTTGCTTGCAAGCCTTTCTTACTCTCATTCTTTATTAATGCATGCATTCGTTCATCATGTTCCTCTTTCATTATCTTTCACTTTACGTTACATAATACTTTCATTTCATTCTTTAACATAACACGAAAAGTCACATGAAAGATAAACATACACTATAATAAGGAACATTAACATACACAGTAGCATCATCATACAGGGCATTATCATACATACGTAGCATACATCATGCATAAACATGCAACATCATCATGCCCAACATATCCTCTAAGGCCTCAATAATCATCTTACATGAACTTACGGGAACTTTCACATCAAAACTTACATCCGCACTTTCCCCCAAAAGTCAGAGACTCTTCTACGCTTTCCTTCGGGTACACCAGCCCTATTTGGGCGCATGGGCACCCTTCAGTCGCATGGCCTCCATATGACTGAACATTATGCGAATGGACCAATACGGATGAACACCAATGCGGATGAACACCCAATCGTGCGAATGGACCTCATACGGTTGAACACTATGTGAATGGACCTTATGCGAATGGACCTCATGCGGATGGATTTAATGCGAATGAGCACTTATGCGAATGGACCCTCAGTCGCATGACTCCCCATGTGACTATCCCTCTAGTCGTGCGGCTGAACCTAAATCGTACGAATGAACTCCAATCACACTTCAATAGGCCTAATGGCCCCCAGTCGGTCGCCTAGCCCTAGCTGATGCAGAATGCAGTTCATCCCGAACCCAATCTGCCATTTTCGACCTCCAAGCTCATCCAAACCCATTCTAAGCCCAAATCAACCATCCTAAACCTTAGGAATGCATATTACAACACCATTCAAGCATGCATAAGCTCGGAAACAAACTCCAAACGCATCACACACAATCACACCCAAATGGGTCAAACACACACACATGCAAAAACGGGTTTACTATGTGTTCCAGCCCCAAATCAGTTGAAAACGAGTAAAATAGGGGTCATAGAACTCACACAAACTACAAGAAGAAGAAGGGCTTCATTTACACCCGCTACACGACGATTTTGCACACTCGAACCCGCTCGAACCAAGCTTTCTTCCTTTTTTCTCCCTTTTCTCTCTTCCTTCTCTCTATGGCTGATGTTTGTGGGTGTGGGGAGAGGGTAAAGGGCTGCCCTCTCCCTTCAAATACTCTCACTTACTCAACTTTCTCGTGTTGGCGAGTTTGGTCTCCCGACGTTGGACTTTATTTCTTTTTCTTCTTTCGTCGGCTTCAAAGAAAATATCCGGGTGTTACAAGTCCACCCCCTTATATAGGTTTCATCCCCGAAACCTGTTATACCTCAAACAATCATGGGTAATGCTATCTCATTTCTTCTTCGGTCTCCCACGTTGACTCGGATCCATTCCTGTGCTTCCACTGTACACGCACAAGAGAAACACTTTATTTCTCAGCCTCTTCTCTTTTCGATCGATGATTGCCACTGGTTGCTCCACTAATTGAGCCGTTCGTCTACTTCGATATCCTCCAGTGGAACAATCATATCATCATCTGCCAAGCACTTCCTTAGATGAGATACGTGGAATGTCGGGTGAATTCCACTTAAGTCATCTGGTAACTCCAATCTATAGGCCACCTCTCCTACTCGAGCAATGATTCGGAAAGGGCCTATGTACCTCGGGCTCAACTTGCCCCGCTTTCGAAAATGAATGATGCCCTTCCAAGGTGAGAATTTCAACATAACCCGGTCACCCACCTGGAACTCAATCGGCCTGAGTCGTTTATCAGCATACGACTTCTGTCTATCTTTGGCTGCCTTCATGAAGGCCTTGATCCTTTCAAGCTTTTCAGTCGTAGCCTCGATCACCTCAACGCTTCCTAACTCTTTCTGACCAATATCACCCCAACAAACGGGTGTTTGGCATCTCCTACCGTATAGCATCTCATAAGGTGGCATACCAATGCTGGCATGATAGCTTTTGTTGTATGAGAATTTAGCTAATGGCAAGTGGTCATCCCAACTTCCCCCAAAATCAATCATGCATGCCCGCAACATGTCCTCCAATGTCTGGATGGTCCTTTCTGACTGACCATCAGTCTTTGGATGACAAGCCATGCTAATATGTAACCTCGTCCCCATTGCGTCAGGGAATTTCTTCCAAAATTTGGATGTGAACCAGGTGTCACGATCAGACACAATAGACACCGGCACACCATATCGAGTTACAACTTCCTTCATGTACAGATTAGCCAACCTCTCAGATGAATATGTCTCGCGGATTGGTAGGAAGTGAGCACTCTTCGTCAGCGATCAACAATCACCCATATAGCATCATACCCCTTCGGAGTATGCGGCAGCTTCGTTCCACCTTTACCGGGTCCACCATAATCCCCCCTGGATTCACCACGTGACCCAAGAATTGAACCTCGCGTAACCAGAACGCGCATTTGGAGAACTTAGCATACAACTTCTCATTTCTTAATGTCTCTAACACCTCCCGAATGTGACCGGCATGCTCTATCTCGCTCTTTGAATAAATCAGGATATCATCAATAAACACAATCACTGATTTATCCAGCATCGGCCTACACACACGGTTCATCAGATCCATAAAAGCAGCTGGCGCATTGGTCAAACCAAAAGACATAACGAGGAACTCATAATGACCATAACGCGTGCGAAAAGCTGTTTTAGGAATATCCTACTCCTTCACCTTCAACTGATGGTAGCTAGATCGAAGGTCAATCCTTGAAAAACAACTGGCACCTTGAAGCTGATCGAACAAATCATCTATCCTCGGTAACGGGTACCAATTCTTCATCGGTAACTTGTTCAGCTCACGGTAGTCAATACACATCCTCATACTACCGTCCTTCTTCCTTACAAATAAGACCGGAGCACCCCAAGGAGAGATACTCGGTCTAATAAACCCCTTATCAAGCAGTTGTAGCAATTACTCCATCAACTTTTTCATCTCAGTCGGAGCCAACCGATACGGTGCCTTGGCAACAGGTTGAGCACACGGTATCAGATCAATCTGAAACTCGATCTCTTGGTTAGTAGCATCATGATAAGTCTTCGGAAACACATCTGGAAAGTCACACACCACCGGTACATCAGACAGTTATGGTGTCGGCATATCCACATCCTTCACATAAGCCAAGTAGGCGCTACATCCACGCCTCATACACTTTCTCGCCACCGAGATTACTCCCGAGATCGTCGTGACTCGTTCCCCATAAACAATTACCAAACTCCTGTCAGGTGCTGTCAAACGAATCATCTTCTTGCAACACCCAATGTTTGCCTCGAAGTCCGCCAACCAATCTATCCCAAGAACCAATTTGAAACCACCTAAGGTCATCACGAACGGTCTAACCTGAAACTTATGACCTTCTAGTTCCATATCACGGTCCTCTATCATCTCAGAAATCGGGGTAGACTTACCTATGGCAGTTTCTACATCAAAGGGCTTATCAATACTTTTACTCCTAATGGGCAGCTTAGCACAGAAAGGCAGCAGAAATAAAACTCTTACTAGCTCCGGAATCAAACCACATAAAAGCAAGAGTTTGATTACTAGATACATACCTTACATGATATCGGGGCCCGTCCTAGCCTTCTCCTACATTATCGCGAAGGCCCTATGCCCTCTGCCCTTGGTTTCTTTCAATCCTTGCTTATGTGACCCTTTCCTCAAAAGTTATAGCACCGTACCACCCCACACTCTCTGACCATATGACCGTACCTCCCACATCGGAAACAGATATTGGTTCCCAATCTACATTCCCCGGGGTGTTGGCGTCCACATTTGGAACAGAGGTTTGGTCTCCACATACATTCTCCGATGTGCTCTTTGGCACACTTACCACACTTCCTCGTCCCCACACCGGACGAAGTTGCACGCCGGTCTTCCATCCTGGCAACCTTTTTATTGGGAGTGGCCCTGCCACGTCCAAACCGCTTTCCGTTCCAGTTCTTGTCGTCGCTACCCTTCGTGCTTCCTTCAATAGAAGTCGTCTCCTTCACCGCCCTAATTACCTCAGTCACCATAGACGGCAGAATCGCCTGCATGACCTGTTGGACTCCCTCAGCAACAACCTCTTTCAGGGTGGTCCTCAAACTAGCACTACTCCTAGCCTTAGCACTACTCCTAGTCATACGTGGCCGAGCTCTGCCTCTAGAATCCTTGGAAGACTTTTGTCCAGCCATTTCCTAGATGCTATAAGATTCAAACACTAACACAGTCATTCAAGGTAATTGCTCAGTTTATGTCAAGTATAGTAAGTCCCTAATGGCAGTGGCCAGTTGTGATTAACCACTTACTTTACTCTTCACACCCCAAGCATTTCCTATCCTGACTACATCAGTATCTAAATTTACTAAGAACGCATAAGTCAAATAGCACACGCACATAATACTGATTACCATTAAGAAAAGAAATACCTGATGGCACGTAGCTACTCGGGCTGACATCCTTCTTTCTGTCCCATTTCAGTTTAACTTTAGGTTTATTTTAAAATTGTTTACCCATTTCTCTTAAACTCTGGCTCTGATTCCAACTTGTAAGGCCCCGTTCCCGGGCACCTCATAGTTGGTCATTCATAGCACTAAAGATACTACTAGTATACATTTCATAAAACAATGCAGCGGAATTAATATCAAAAGCCATCCATTTCACTAAATAAAAAAACTATTGCTGAGCAATACACCCATAATTGTTATCAGTTACAAAAGATTGTTTAACTGCATTACAAAGCAACAAAATTTGTTAATCAAGAACGGATGTCAGTCTTGCCCCGCTGAGAAGCTTTCCCAGTGTGCCATCCTCAGCAATACTTACCCTCTAACTAAAAATGTATAAAAGCCAGCGTTGCTGAGTGAGTTCTAGTTTTTAAAAGTATTAAAATACCTTGTGTAATGTATACATATGAAAATACTCTTTTGTGAAAATACATCTCTTACTCTTGTATGTGAGCACGCATTAGCTATATAACAAGGTGATGTTCTCTTTCTTTACTGTATACCTTGTTTATTTCGTACTCTTTTAACTTTATCTTTCACTGGTGCTAGGCCCCTCTACAGTCTATAGTCTGAATTAGTATATACAAGGCCGGCCCAGTCACCTAGGGCATGCTACAAAGGTCCGCTAGTCTTAATTGATTGGCCCCGTGAGCATAAGGGGTAGCTAACCCGCATAACAGTTGAGCTAACGACAACATGGTCGTGCACCTCCTATAAGCTTGCAAGACTTGTTAACTCTTTAACTAGGTTCCACTTCTCTTTATCATTACTCTTTCACTTTGTTTAAGATAATACATGCATTTATGATCATATGCACACCACATAGGTCACACAATAATAATTACTAGGATTATAGAGGCAACTTATAAGAGTACAAATATAATAACAAATAAAAAAACCCTAAGTCAAACTTGGGTCAAACTCTAATGATTCTGTTCTGCTCAAAATTTCAGAAAATACTCTAAGTGTTCTAGACGCATGAGCACTATGCAGGTGCATGAGGCCTGTTCAGACGCATGGGCACTATTTAGGCGATTCAATACTTAGGTGTTTGGAACATCCCAGATGCATGGGCACTATTTGGACGTTTCACCACTTAGACGTTTGGCCATCCCAGACGCATGGGCACTATTCAGACGGTCGGTCCATACTTAGGCGTCTGAGTCAAATTCTTAGACGCATGGGCTACTGTTCAGGAGGTTGGGATTGCACTCAGAACTTTCTAAGGCATTTCTAGACGGTTGGGGCACTGTGTGGGCGGTTTGGCCCTGTTTAGCCGTTTGTGCCTACTTAAACTTTCTAAGTCAATTCTAGACGGTTGGGCCACTGGTTGGGCGGTTGGACAACCTGTTTAACATATTCTCAATATATTACAAATCCCAATCGTTTTTCCTTACATGTTCTAGGCCTAATAACACTATTCTAGGTATAACTAACATATAACAACCATAAAACATGATCATACACACATAGATTCATACGGGTGTTCAACCGAACTTTGTAAAAACGGTTTTACATACATTTTCAGCCCCACCAAACACACATTCGACCACATATAAACATATAAGCACACAACCGAGACTAGAACTATTTATAACATCACAAACACCAAGAATTCTTACCCAAAACTTCGAAGTTCTTGCTTCTTCTAAAACCTCCGAGAATTCTCTGCTTTTCTCCTCTCTCTCTCTAAAAATTCGAATGATAGGCGAAAAGTAACATGGCATGGGCGGCCATGTTGCTTTATTCACCACTTCCCAAAGTTTTTTCCTTTTGGACACTTTTAACCCCTCTACTTGGGGTAAATTACATTTCCTTCTTTCCTTTACTTTTATATTTCTTTTTATCTAAAAAAAATAATCGGGTGTTACAAGTCCACCCTCCTTATAAAGGTTTCTTTCCCGAAACCTGTTACTCCTCGAACAGATGTGGGAAATGCTGTCTCATCTCGTCTTCAGCCTCCCACGTAGACTCGGATCCCTTTCTGTGCTTCCACTGTACATGCATAAGAGGAACCACTTTATTCCTTAAACTCTTCTCTATACGATCAATGATTGCCACTGGTTGCTCTACGTAATTGAGCCGTTCATCCACTTCGATGTCCTCCAGTGGTACAACCATATCTTCATCTGCTAAACACTTCAGCAGATGAGATACATGGAATGTCAGGTGAATTCCACTTAACTCATTAGGTAGTTCTAACCTATAGGCCACCTCTCCTACTCGAGCAATGATTCGAAAAGGTCCTATATACCTTGGGCTCAACTTGCTGCGCCTTCTAAACCGAATGATACCCGTCCAAGTTAAGACTTTAACATAACTCTATTACCCACCTAGAACTCAACCGGTCTACGCCGCTTATCGGCATACGACTTTTGCCTATCTTTGGCTGCCTTCATAAAGGCTTTGATCTTTTCGAGTTTCTCAGTCGTAGCCTCGATCACCTCAATACTTCATAACTCTTTCAGACCAATGTCACCCCAATAAACGGGTGTTCTGCATCTCCTACCGTATAGCATCTCGTATGGTGGCATGCCAATGCTGGCATGATAACTATTGTTGTACGAGAATTCTGCTAACGGCAGATGGTCATCCTAACTTCCTCCAAAATCGATCACACATGCTCGAAGCATGTCCTCGAGTGTCTGGATCGTCCTTTGAGACTGACCGTTAGTCTGAGGATGATAAGTCGTGCTGATATGTAGCCTCGTCCCCATCGTATCGTGGAATTTCTTCCAAAACTTCGATGTGAATTGGGTGTCACGATCCGATACGATAGACACCGGCACGCCATGACGAGCTACGATCCCTCTGATAAACAGATCCACGATTCTCTTAGACGAATACGTCTCTCGGATCAGCAGGAAGTGAGCACTCTTCGTCAAACGATCAACTATCACCCATATAGCATCATACCCTTTCGGGGTACTGGTAGCTTCGTAATGAAGTCCATGGTGATATGCTCCCACTTCCACTCGGGTATATCCAACGGTTGGATTTTTCCGTAAGGCTTCTAATGTTCTGCCTTTACTTGCAAGCAAGTAAGGCACTTACTCACGTACTCCACTACATCACGTTTCATACCTGGCCACCAGTAGTCTTTCATCATGTCATGATACATCTTGGTGGCACCGGGATGAATGGAGTATCGAGTTTTGTGGGCTTCGTCCATGATTCGCCCTCGTAGATCTCCATCACGAGGGATCCATATTCGCCCTCGTTAACATTCATTTCATGCTTTGTCAGTTCGTTCGTTCATAACATCATTTCTTCCGTTCGTTCCCTTCATACATATCGCATTTTAAATTCAAATCGCACATTCGCATCTTCGTACCCATAGTACATATCGTACAAATCGCACCAACGGAGTTGTCACTAGGACAGACTCCTCCTGTGTGTGAAAACTCGTAGGTTTAGCCAGAATCGCACGCCATCTCATGGGTTAGCTAAAATCGCAAGCTACATAACCCACATGAGGTAGCCAAAATTGCACGCTACATAGCACACAGTAAATACACAACGCATGTGTCGGAGCAGTTACCAAACTGAACTCCCTACTGTGTCTATGATCCCTTATGAGTTAGCCAAGATCGCACACTATAATACAAACACAGTTGAGCTAACAACTCTTAATGAGTTGTGAACCTCCTTTCTTTCTCTTGCAAGCCATCCTTACTCTCATTCATTCATTCATGCTTGCATTCATTCATTACGTTCCTCTTTTCATTATCTTTCACTTTACGTTACATAATACTTTCGTTGCATTCATTAATGTTCATCGTAACTACGGGAAGACAATCATACATAATAATAAGGAACATAACAACCTACACCATCAATCATACAAGGCAACATCGCACACCCATAACATACATCATGCATAACATACAACATGCACAATCACACAACATCAAACATCACACGAATCATGCGCATCACATCATATAAAACCTTACAGCATCACACATCGTCATGCATTGCACCATCATCATCATCAGCTCATCATCATAAATCATCTTACATCGTCCATGCCCATCACATCATCTACAACCCCAAAGGTCCGAGCCAACATCCGTACTTTCCCGAAAGTCAGACAACACTATGGTCATTCGAGCGTATGGACCCTATTCGGTAGCATGGTCTTCCATGCGTATGAGACACTCAGGCGAATGGACCTCCCGTCGCATAGCCTCCAATCGCATGCTTGCCATGGGAATGAACCTTAGTCGCATGACATTCGGGCGTATGGACCTCAGTCGCATGACCTTCATGCGAATGGCGCTCAGTCGCACACTTTTCATGCGTATGAACCTTAATCGCACGACTCACAGGCGTATGGACTCCTGTAGCATGACCTTCAGTCGCATGACCTTCATCCGCATTTCATTCAGTCGCATGACCTTCATCCACATCTCATTCAGTCGTATTACTTTCATGCGAATGAACCTCAACCGTGCTCCTTTCGTGCGTATGGACCCAGTCGCATGCCATTCGGACGCATGGACCTCCAGTCGCATAGCCCTAGCTGGGTGCAGAATGCAGTTCATCCCGAACTACAGTTGCCAAGTTCGACCTCCAAACTCTTCTAAACCTCTTTTAAGCTCAAATCAGCCATTCAAAACCTTAGAGAAGCATACCACGTCACCATTCAAGCACAACCAAGCCCGAAAACAAGACCCAAACGAATCATACACATACACACACATACACAAACGGGTTTACACCCAAAATACCCAAAAACGATTTTCATATGTGTTTCAGCCCCAAAATCATTCAAAAACATGTAAAAGAGGGGTCCTAGAACTCACACAAGCAATACCGTCGAGTAGAGCTTCGATTTGACCCACTACACTTCGATTTTCACGCTCGAATCCACCCGATCCAAGCTTTTCTCCCTTTTTCTCCTTCTCTTCTCCCTTGGCTGAGATTTTGGAAAGAATGGGGAGGGTGTAGCCTTCCCTCCCCCTTTTATACCCCCACTCATCCAAGTTTCTTCCTGTTTGGCAAGTTTGGTCCCTCGACTTTAGGCTTTATTTCTTTTCTTCTTTTGTCGGCTTCAAAGAAAATTTCCGGGTGTTACAAGTCCACCCCCCTTATATAGGTTTCGTCCCCGAAACCTGCTATTCCTTAAACAATTGCGGGCAATACTGTCTCATCTCTTTTCCTGTCTCCCACCTAGAATTCAATCGGTTTATGTTGTTTATCAACATACGACTTCTTGTCTATTTTTGGCTACCTTCATCAGAGCTTTGATCATTTCGAGCTTCTTCGTCATAGCCTCGATCACCTTAATACTTCCCATACGACATTTGGTGCTCGGCCTTCACTTGTAAACAAGTAAGGCATTTACTCCCGTAGTCCACCATGTCATGCTTCATACCCGGCCACCAATAATCTTTACTCGGGGTCTCGGTACATCTGACTGTTGGGATGTTAGTGTACCCACATCCCTTTCATCGGCCAAGTAGGCAATACGTCCACGTCTCATGCACTTTCCTGCCACAGCCATCGTAATCACCTTCGGAATCGTCGTGACTCGATCACCTTAAACCGTCACCGTGATCCCATCAGGCGCTGTTAACCGAATCATCTTCTTGCGACACACAATGTTCGCCTCGTGATCCCCCAACCAATCCATCCCTAATACTACATCAAATCCGCCTAGGGCATCACATGTAACTTAGCAGCAAACCTATGACCTTCTAGTTCTATGGAACCGTCCTTTATCATGTCGGTAATTCTAGTGGTCTTACCGATAGCATTTTCTACATCGAATGGCTCACTTATACTTCTACTACTAGCAGACACTTAGCACCGAAAGTAGTAGAAATAAAACTCCTACTAGCGCCAGAACTAAACAATGCAGAGATACAGGTCTAGTCTATTAGGAATATACCTGTCATGACATCGAGATCCGCCCTAGTCTTCTCTTTATCCTGCTTGATTCCATCCTCTACCCTGGAGCTCTCCACCCCTGGTTCCTTGCAGTCCCTCCTCATATGCCCCTTCTTACCACATGCATAACACTTCACCACATGACAATCCCTTGCCATGTGGCCATTCCTTCAACATTTGAAGCAGACGTTCGACCCCCACCTACATTCTCCCGCATAGTTCCTTCAGCACTTGCTACACACCTTTGCCATTCCCTCGGTAACGGCCACCTTATGACTCTCGACCTTCGTCCTTTTGGCCTTGGGAGTGACACCATCACTACCAGAACGTTTCCCACTCAAGTTTCCTTCTATCCTTTCATCTTTCCTTACGGCTCTCATGACCCCAGTCACCACCGCCGGCAGTATCGTGTACATGACCTGTTGCACCCCCTCAGCTATGGCCCCCTTCACTAAGGTCGGTAGATTAGGGCTCCCATCCCCACCTACATGGTGACGAAGCCCAAGCCCTTCAGGCCCTGTTTCAGCAATCACCATCATGCCCCTCATAACACGCGACCTAGCGCCACGTCCACCATGACCTCCATCTCAAGCAACCTTCCAGAATCCCCTCTCGGCCATCTTAAGCACTATAAGATTCAAACACCTACAGGTAGTAGCTCAGTCTATGTCAAATAAAATAAGTCCATAATTACAGTGGCCAGTTGTGATTAGCCACTTACTTTACTCTTCATACCCCGAGCATTACATGTCCTGACTACATCAGCATCTAAATCTACCAGCAACACATAAACCACATAACATGCGCACATAATACCGGTTAACATTAAGAAATATGAGATGGCACGCAGCTATTCAGACTGGCATCCCTTCCCTTTCCGTCCCATTCTCAGTTTAAGTTTAGGTTTATTTTGAAAATTTACCCGTTTCACTTAAACTTTAGCTCTGATACCAACTTGTAAGGCCCCGTTCTCGGGCACCTCACAGCTGGTCGATCATCGCACTTAAAACATATAATTATATAACTTTACTAAAATCATGCAGCGGAAACTTTTAAATCAAACATTTCATTTCCTTTAAATAAACACTTTTGCATATAATACATCGTTCATTACAAAATATCACTCATTCATATTACAATGCAAAAGCGTTAAACAAAAGAATGTCATCCAAAAGAGCTGAGTAGCCGCCCCGTGCCATCCTCAGTAACATTACCTGCCAACTGGAAACACATCAAAGTCAGCGTTGCTGAGTGAGTTCTACTTTTATATAAAACATACTTTTCTTTCGTTAAAACCATTCTTTACTTTCTTTCAAATCATACTATACTTTCATACATGATCACACATCATACGTACACATAGATATTATCATTATTGTCTTTCATTACGTTCGTTAACTTTCGTTCATTCACTTACATCGTTATCATTCATTTCTCATCTAGATCCCATCAAGCTTTACCCTCCTCATGGCACACAGCCACGATTACTGAGGTCGAATGACAAGGATCCCGTTTCGTTCTTTATTCATTAATGTTCAATTCATACATTCGTTCATTCCATACATATCGCACTTTTCGTACATCATTTATTATCTTTCATTTCTATCTAGATCCTGTCAAGCTTTACCCTCTTCATGGCACACAACCACGATTGCTGAGGTCGAATGACAAGGATCATATTTCTCTCTAGATCCTGTCAGGCTTTACCCTCTTCAAGGAACGCAACCACGATTGCTTAGGTCGAATGACAAGGATCCTGTTTCTATCTAGATCCTGTCAAGCTTTACCCTCTACATGGCACGCAGCCATGATTCCTGAGGTTGAATGACAAGGATCCTGTTTCTATCTAGATCCTGTCAGGCTTTACCCTCTTCATGGCACGCAACCACAATTGCTGAGGTCAAATGACAAGGATCCTATTTCTATCTAGATCCTGTCAAGCTTTACCCTCTTCATGGCACGCAGCCACGATTGCTGAGGTCGAATGACAAGGATCCTGTTTCTATCTAGATCCTGTCACGCTTTACCCTCTTCATGGCATGCAGCCATGATTGCTGAGGTCAAATAACAAGGATCCTGTTTCTATCTTGATCCTATCAAGCTTTACCCTCTTCATGGCACGCAGCCACGATTCCTGAAGTCGAATGACAAGGATCCCGTTTTGTACTTTATTATTGTATTTCGTTAACGTTCATTTCATGCTTTGTCACTTCATTCGTTCATAACATCATTTCTTCCGTTCGTTCCCTTCATACATATCGCACTTTTCGCGCAATCGCATATTCGCATCTTTGTACCCATAGTACATATCGCACAAATCGCACCAATGGAGTGGTCATTAGGACAGACTCCCCCTGTGTGTGTGAAAACTCGTAGGGTTTAGCCAGAATCGCACGCCATCTCATGGGTTAGCCAAAATTGCACGCTACATAACCCACATGAGGTAGCCAAAATCGCATGCTACATAGCACACAGTAAATACCACATCGCACGTATCGGAGCAGTTACCAAACTGAACTCCCTACTGTGTCTATGATCCCTTATGAGTTAGCTAACAACTCTCAATGAGTTGTGAACCTCCTTTCTTTCTCTTGAAAGCCATCCTTACTCTCATTCATTCGTTCATGCTTGCATTCATTCATTACGTTCCTCTTTTCATTATCTTCCACTTTACGTTACATAATACTTTCATTGCATTCATTAACATTCATCACAACCACGGGAAGACAATCATACATAATAATAAGGAACATAACAACATACACCATCTATCACACAAGGCAATATCGCACACCCATAACATACATCATGCATAACCTATAACATGCACAATCACACAACATCAAACATCACACGAATCATGCGCATCACATCATATAAAACCATACGGCATCACACATCGTCATGCATCGCACCATCATCATCATCAGCTCATCATCATAAATCATCTTACATCGTCCATTCCCATCACATCATCTACAACCCTAAAGGTCCGAGCCTACATCCGCACTTTCCCGAAAGTCATACAATACTATGGTCATTCGGGCGTATGGACCCTATTTGGTCGCATGGTCTTCCATGCGTATGAGAACACTCAGGTGAATGGACCTCCTATCGCTTAGCCTCCAATCGCATGCTTCCCATGCGAATGAACCTCAGCCGCATGACATCCGGGCCTATGGACCTCAGTCGCATGACCTTCATGCGAATGGCCCTCAGTCGCACACCTTTCGTGCGTATGAGCCTCGATCGCACGACTCACAGGCATATGGACTCCAGTCGCATGACCTTCAGTCGCATGACCTTCATCCGCATTTCATTCAGTCACATGACATTCATCCGCATCTCATTCAGTCATATTACTTTCGTGCGAATGAACGTCAGCCGCACTCCTTTCATGCGTATGGATCCAGTAGCATGCCATTCGGACGCATGAACCTCCAGTCGCATAGCCCTAGTTGGGTGCAGAATGCTGTTCATCCCAAACTGCAGCTGCCAAGTTCGACCTCCAAACTCTTCCAAACCTCTTTTAAGCTCAAATAAGCCATTCTAAACCTTAGGAAGCATACCACGACACCATTCAAGCACAACCAAGCCTGAAATCAAGACCCAAACGAAACATACACATACACACATATACACAAACAGGTTTACATCCAAAATACCCAAAAATGATTTTCATATGTGTTCTAGCCCTAAAATCATTCAAAAACGTGTCAGAGAGGGGTCCTGGAACTTACACAAGCAATCCCGTCGAGTAGAGCTTCGATTTGACCCGCTACACTTCGATTTTCACGCTCGAATCCACCTGAACCAAGCTTTTCTCCCTTTTTCTCCTTCTCTTCTCCCTTGGCTGAGATTTTGGCAAGAATGGGGAGGGTGTGGGCTGCCCTCCCCCTTTTATACCCCCACTCATCCAAGTTTCTTCCCGTTTGGCAAGTTTGGTCCCTCGACTTTGGGCTTTATTTCTTTTCTTCTTTTGTCGGCTTCAAAGAAAATTTCCGGGTGTTACAAGTCCACCCCCCTTATATAGGTTTCATCCCCGAAACCTGTTATTTCTTAAACAATTATGGGCAATACTGTCTCATCTCTTTTCCAGTCTCCATCTGGAATTCAATCGGTCTATGTCGTTTATCAACATACGACATCTTGTCTATTTTTGGCTACCTTCATCATGGCTTTGATCGTTTCAAGCTTCTCAGTCGTAGTCTCGATCACCTCAATACTTCTCATACGGCATTTAGTGCTCGACCTTCACTTGTAAACAGTAAGGCATTTACTCCCGTACTCCACCATGTCACGCTTCATACCCGGCCACCAATAATCTTTACTCGGGTCTCGGTACATCTGACAGTTGGGATATTAGTGTACCCACATCCCTTACATCGGCCAAGTAGGCAATACGTCCACGTCTCATGCACTTTCCCGCCACCGCCAGCGAAATCACCTTCGGAATTGTCATGACTCGATCATCTTAAACCGTCACCGTGATCCCATCAGGCGCTATTAACCGAATCATTTTCTTGCGACACACAATGTTCGCCTCGTGGTCCGCTAACCAATCCATCCCTAATACTACATCGAATCCGCCTAGGGCATCACATGTAACTTAGCAGCAAACCTATGACCTTCTAGTTCTATGGCACCGTCCTCTATCATGTCAGTAATTCTAGTGGTCTTACCGATAGCAGTTTTGTTAGGATCATATATTGAACGAAATACTAACTGATAAATGCGTATACCGAATCAAATAGTGCTGAATCCTATTTGATTGGCGATCCAATCAGTGAAATCGCACGTAAAATCAATTGTAGATTGGAACTAAACTTTAAGAACAATTGGTAATCAATCTAGTGCGATCTATGAACTTGGAACAGGTTCTTGGAGGTCTCTGGACGGCTAGGGTACGTATCTATTCGAAGTGCTTCATTTTTCCACGATTTAAGTGGTATTTATAGGTTAGTGTTTCTCATTCGTGCGACTGAACCACAAGTATGGTTCTGTCGTGCGATTGAGCCATGCAGTTGATCCATTCGCACGACTGAGTGTTCAGTCGTGCGACTGAGTCAATCTCATGTTACAATCATATGACTGATCCAGTCTCCTGGTTCAGTCGTGCGACTAGTCATTCGCATAAAGTTGTTCATGCGTATGGTCCATTAGCATGGGCCATTCTCATGATAACTTCACATTACTAAGTTTGAATATATTTCTTAAACATTACATTACCAAGATTAATTCAAACAACCACAAACCTATATAATCAATTAGATACGCGTTAAACAACTCATTAATGAAAATTAAACATTATAAACACAACCGAACATTTGCATTTCATTAAGTACCCAACTATTACATATATGTAAGACAATAAAGACATATTACATTAAGCTCAGAAACTAGGTACACATGTATCTACAAACTCCCCCTTGGACCTAGTTTCATCTATTGTCTTACATTCTTCATAACACGTTCATATTTCTTGTACTTCTCCTATCTTGTAACTCCTGCATGTATTTCAAATGCAAAGTAGAGTCTAATCACATTTAGGAATTGGAGTGCTTGTACAATATCTTGCGCGTCATAGAACAGTGGCCACTTGTATAGAGTGTAGACATCTTTAGCTGACAAGTTGGTAAGCCACACTGGGTCAAATACCCTGATAGTATCCATTTTGCCCTCTTTGTTCAGAACTATGACCGCTTTCCCTGTTCTCCAATCATAGTACCACCAGTTAAAGTGTGAAGCGAAGTCCTGTGGCATTTCCCTTAGAGGGATTCTCGACATCGTGCGCGGAGGACTCTACTTCAGCACTATCTTTGGCTTTCCAGTTATGGGATCAACTTCAGACCGTCTGATATACCTCGTAGGTTGAGGTTTGAAGTTGATCCACCTGGTGTGGTACTCTCTCTTCAAGACAGCCTGAAACCAGCCTTATATCTTTCTCGGGTCAGCGTATAACATCTTCAGTTTAGCCAGCTGGTTGAGCTCAAAACCAAGTAGAGACTTTAGATCATGCAGCAATCTAAAGTACTCAATACCCTTCTCTCTCTTTACCACGTATACATTAAGATCATCAAATGAGCCCACGCGATAATCTTGCCCGACACCTTATGATGTTTCTTCACTTTATAGAGC
Source organism: Flaveria linearis (assembly GCA_024085815.1). NCBI lineage: Eukaryota > Viridiplantae > Streptophyta > Magnoliopsida > Asterales > Asteraceae > Flaveria > Flaveria linearis. Next base: position 17,527,981 of record CM044015.1, on the reverse strand, counting down.
TTGGTGTAGACATTAGGTTTAGGAGCCGTGTGTTGGGCTCGGATCTCCTACAAACATGCAGCCCATTCAGCCTTTCTGATATCAACATCGATGTCTGAGGCTTGGGCTTGTGCTTCAACCTTCTCGGACTCTTGCTCCATCTTATCTAACATCTCAAACGTATCACTGACCAGGGAATCACCCAGATTGGGGACCACATTTCCCACTTTGTCAACATACTCTGGATAGTGCGCTGCAGTGACGTCCTCGATCTCTATCTCATCAATATTGTTCAACTCGTCGTCACTGTTTACTTCAAAGGTTGGAGCGTCCTTGACAATCTCATCGGGATTGAGCTTGAACATTTCTGCCAGTTGCACATCAGTAAGATCATGAATTATTTCCCCTTCTTTAGGGGTGTAACTCACTGATCTTCTGACAATCCCTTGCAGATCAAGAATCATGGTTAGTTGAGTCTTGATCTGCTGAAGGGGAGCAGCGTCGTATTCGTCCCTTTGAAAATTTGGATCTGCTTGATTTAGACATGTAACCCATCAATCATTAGTTAATAATCAAAACAGAAACACATTAAACAAAATATAAACATTATATACATTGATTTGATACAATATTCAGTTACACATGATTTTAAATAACATAAACAACTAGACATTACTCTTGTCTTGTATCATGTGCTCCTCTGCTGACGGGGGGATGTGGAGGCACCTTAATCTTGAGCTTTCTTTGTCCTCCTTTCACTCGCAGATATGGCACCCGCAGCAGATGTAACATCATCATCATCATCAACATCATCATCAGCATCATCACCAGCATCATCACCAGCATCAGTATCATCCCCTTGATCATCACCATCATCATCATCATCATCACTGTCATCAACAGACCATCATCTCCATCTCCCTCTCTGATCTTTAGAGGCTCCTCCTTTGACCCTTTGAGCCTCAGCATGATGGTCTTGTTAGTAGCCTCCAACTCCTCTATCCTTTTGGCTGAGTGGACATGTTGCTCCTGGAGTTGGGACATCTCTGAGCTCTATGCAGCAATCTGCTGTGATTGCTGCTCAATCTGCTGTGATTGCTGCTCAATCAGCTAAGCCTGCTGAGATATCTGCTGAGATTGTGCAGCAGTAGGCTCTACTAGCTGACGAATCTGGGCAGTCTTCTCGTCATCGGCTGCTAACAGCCTCAGCACCATACGGTTCAGTGCTGAGAGCTGTTCCTCTACCCCACTGGGAGGTAGAGGAGATCCAGATGGAAAGAAGGGGAAAGATGACGGTCCTACTGGGTGGCTAGTGGTGGTGGTGGTGGTGGTGGTGAAGATTGAGGGTGGTATAGATGAAGGTGGTGGTAGATGAGTGAAGATTAGGGGTGGTATAGATGAAGGTGGTGGTGGAGTGGATGTGGTAGTGGTGTGTGAGGTGGTAGAGGTGGTGGCTGGTGGTGTAGTAGCAGTGGTGGTGGTAGTGGTGGATGGTGTGGCTGAGGTAGTGGCTGAGGTAGTGGCTGTGGTAGTGGATGATGTCAGAGTGAACCTCAACCTCTTCCCCTTCTTGTCGTAGGGGTGTGCCATTCTCTTTTTACTTGAACTTCTAGGCACAGAGGCTCCCCCTTGGCTGCTGGGCGGGTTCGGGGCATATGTTAGATTTGTATCAGCAGCAGCATCCCCGGACTCACCTGGGCGTCCACCAACCGCCCTCAAGCCTCTCTCTGTGGCAACCACCCGGCTGCCCACTGTCCTCGTGAGAGGCTCCTCATCACTCTCTTCTTCCTCATCGGGAGGACAGAAGTCTTGGTAAAAGCTGGCTGTAGAGGCATCTGAGTGTGTAGGGGGTGAATGAGTAACCTGTGTAGTGGGGCCCCTTGAAGAAGCAGGCCCGGAATCTCTGCCCGTATCACCATCATCATCGGAGTCGTCAGATGGAAGTGCAATTTGCTCAACATCTGACTCACTCTCCTCGTAGCGCCACTTTCGCCTCCCCGGCGCCACATAATAAGCTTGGGCCAGATGCCCGAAGAGTCTCTTCACCGGGGGTTTGACCTGCTTTCCCAGGTAGACCCTCATACGGCCCAGTGTCGTATCATCCATGATCTCCAATGACACAGCATCGTGGCTCTCCTTGGGCAGTGTTGGCAGCTTCTCATCAAAGATCATCTGGAGAAACCTAGGGCACATGCAGAAACCCTCTTTCCCCTTAGCCTCCAGATTCTCTATCAAGTAAGAGAATATCATGTTCGAGAAGCTGAAAGGGTGGTTCAGTACCAGAGCCACGTAGGCATTTTGAATCTGGTCTGAAAGATCGTCAAACCCACCCCTTCGCGAAGCCAAACACTAAAGGATGACATGTGCTAAGTAGTTGTACTAGGGACACAGGTTGCTCTTGTTGAGCACACCTGCGTTAATATCCCAGCGTACTTCATCCTTAAGAAGCACCCTCTAACCGTCAGTGGGTGAAGTCTGGTAGGGTGGTCTGCATCGTCACCCAAACCAAGTACCCGTCAGATATCCTCAGCTGTAATCTCTATGTCAATACCAAAAATGGAACTCCTGATGTTGTATGGCTCGTGTGAGCGGTCAACCGATGCCGCCTCCCAGAAGGCCTGCTGAATAGACCTATAGGGAGTGCATGGTGTGGAAATAGCCCTGTAGATCCTGGATCACTTGAGAAAAGCAATGATCCTCACAAACTCGATGCCATTCCGAGTCGTAGCATCTAAATGAGCACATATGTTGTGCTTAGGGTTGATGGACCACCTGTCAGCCATCAATCTGTAACACAAGACACATAATGTTAGATCACCATACAACAAAATTCAGTTCAAATTGACCTGGTTGAACTCATTCTGGTCTAATCATGCGATTGAACCATGCGACTGAGTTCAGTCGGTTGACCTATCATGCGATTGAATACATTCGGGTGATGAAACCTACGACTGAGTTCAACTGGATGACTGAGCGTTCGATTGGTTCAGTCGACCGACTGAGCTTCTTCGTATCAGTCATTCGGCCGATTTGCTTAATCGTCCAACTCAGTCGTGCGATTGTAGTTCCTCCGGGTGTCCAGTCGAATGACCCACTGTTCGGTCGACTGAAACTTGAATTTTGACCAATTCTTAACATTAGACGTCGTGTTTCAGTTCATTAGACTCGAAATCAATAGACTAATAACCTAATAACTTTGATTTCAACATTTTACTTACTTTAGTTAGGTTATTTGTCTTAGTTCAGTCTCGGTTCTATTTAGGGTCAATTCTCTTGATTTTGGAGTCACATCGATGGTTATTTTTGCAAGATTACACCGCATTATACCTGTATAAACACTAAAGAATGTCAGAAGATCGAAATAGGAAGGTAAATTTGGTCTAAAGAAATTTTTGCAGAGTAACGGCACTTATGCGGTTTTAGGGCGATTGAAGGGTGATGAGTTTATGCGATCGACTATGGCCCGATTTATACTGAGTCTGATTTCAATCTGGCGACTAGACCCATTCGCTCTATTCATTCGGGCGATTGGACCTCAGTCGTGCGATTGGTTCAGTAGATCACATTCAGTCGGCCGACTGGATCTCAGTCCGCCGACTGGATCTCAGTCGGCCGACTGGATCTCAGTCGGGCGACTGACTCATTCGCACAGTTCCATTCGGGCGACTGGCTCAATCTTGTAAGCCATTCGTGTGAATGGTTCATACTCATGCTCCATTCAGTTGTCTAGGGCATGAGTATGGTCCATTCGTACGGTTGGTCCATACTTATGGTCCAGTCATGCGTATGGGTCATACTCATGATTTTGACTTTATGACCAATTTTGCATTTTACACCCTTTGACTATTGATTAGACATTTTGAGAATTCAATCATCTCAGACATGACCATTTTGAATTACAGAACCTTTGATCACCTCAGACGTGATCCATTTATCCACCTGATTACCTCAGACGTGATCCATTTATCCACCTGATCATCTCAGACGTGATCCATTTATCCACCTGATCACCTCAGACGTGATCCTTTTAAAACAGTTTGTCAGCTCAGACGTGACTCATTTTAGTGATTTATTCATAGATCGATTTCCATTGCATAGTCTGACATTTAACTCTAACTAACCAAGAGTCAAACAAATTAAAACAACTAGAATTAAGAAACAAAAACAATAACTTATTTTTTGTATTTTTGTGGGAGGTTGAAATCCTAGGTAGCATTACGTTACTTTGATCATAACTGGAGTGATTAATTATGGAATCATACAGGTTTGTCAAATTATTTGGGACAATTTATCAAAGCCTTTTGATTTGGATTCTGGTTTTCATCGAGAGTCATCAGCAAGTTTAGGAAATCATACTAGTTCTGTAAGATCCCACATTGATTTGGACTTTCAAGAATTGCTCCTCATGATGATTGTCAGTATACTTGTCTTCTTAAATCCATACGCAGATTTTTGACACACGTTGGTAATTATTTAGGGTTTAATTATTTCAACAAGCATTTGTGGATCCCACACTTATATGGTAATCAACATTCCTCAGGAGATTTTGAGCGCTCTACGGGTATTGTGACAAGAGGAGACTATTGTAAGAGCTTTCAAAGAGATGTAAAGCCTTAGGTCAGTGTCATCGCACAGCAGAGAGGCGTAAACAACAATGAATTCTAGAATATTTAGGTTATGCTTATCCTCAGGTCAGTGCCACTGCACAGCAGAGAGGCACACAACCTATCCTCTTGTTTGAGAATTATATTCTTTTTGCATAGATCGCAATAACAACATATGTTATCAGCTAGATTATCTTTTGCACTTTTCATGTGCTTTGCTCATTTTATGGTCATCCGCACACTGTTGTGGCGTCAATTTTGCTCGTCACTCCTTATTGGAACTAGGTTGATTGTGTTAACTAGGGATAATATGATCACCCACAGCTTGTTAAACAACTTAGTTTAAAATTGAAATCACCAACGCGATCTACTAATCTGTTGTGTTGAATCTACCGACATATCATCTAATGATCTAGCACCCTCTAGGTCTACTTTCTCCGTGTTCCCTTAGTTGCAGCTAGTTTTACTATCATTTTTCCTTTTATGTTGCTTAGACTTAGACTATTACTTTGAAGTTTACATCAATAATCAGTTAACTTATTTTAAGGTCCCAAACTCTTTGTTCCTGTGTACTATCATTTTTCATAGTCATTGAATCAGTATCATATATACGATCTCATTTCTAGAATCTCCTCCTCTTGTTTTTTTTAAGTAAATAAATACTGAAACCTAAACTAATCTCCCCCTAAAATTCTAAAACTGAAAATCTTTTTGTGTTTATGGATTTTTTAAGATAGGAAAATTAAATAAAAGAAAATAAAAGAAAAAACTAAACGGGTGTCGGACTAAGCAATTTCATCTTCTGGAATTACTTCACTTTTTTTTAACGCCATTGACCTCTAACAGATATAGAAAACGTGGTTTATCAAAAGCCTTTGTGTAGAGGTAAGCGCGTTGAAAATCCGTATTAATTTTAACAACATCGATTAAGTTCTTTTCAAAACAATCACGTATAAAGTGATATTTAATTCCGATGTGTTTGGTCTTAGGATGTTGGACCGGATTTTTTGTTACTGCAATTGCGGCAGAGTTATCATCAAAAATAGGAGTAGAAGAGAAATGCAAACTGTAGTCCCGCATTTGCTATTGTATCCATATGATTTGTGAGCAGCAGCTAGCGGCAGCAACGTATTCGGCTTCCCAGGTTGACAAAGCAACCAAGGTCTACTTCTTACACTACCAGGTCACTAATCTCCTCCTAAAGAATTGACACCCTACTGATGTAGACTTGTAGTTCATCTTGCAGCCACCGTAATCCGAGTCACTATACGCTGTAAGCTCAAAGTCATCGTCATGAGGATACCACAATCCAAGCGTTGGTGTACCCTTCAGATAACGGAATATCCTTTTGACCCTATCAGATGGTTAACCTTTGGCTTCGCTAGATATCTTGAACGTAGACATGTCGCATACATTATATCAGGTCTGGAGGCAGTGAGGTACATGAGAGATCCAATCATTCCTCGGTACATGGTGGCATCGACCAGATCACCATTCTCGTCGGGTGCTACATCATGGTTTGTAGCAAGTGGAGTCCCAGCTGCGGAAGCAATCTCCATGTCAAACCGACTGAGAATATCTCCTACATACTTAGTCTGATGTAGATATATCCTATTTGGTGTCTGATACACCTGTAACCCGAGAAAGAACTTCATCTCTCCCATGGCACTCATTTCAAATTCAGCTTTCATTAATGCTTCAAATTCTTTACATAAGTCTTCGTTCTTGGAACCGAAGATTATGTCATCAACGTAGATCTGAACAAGCAGCAAGTCACCATCTTTTTCTTTGATAAACAGTGTACAGTCAATTACCCCTCTGCGAAATCCGTGTTTCACGAGGTGAGTGGAGAGTTTTTCATAGCATGCCCTCGGGGCTTGGTGAAGCCCATAGAGAGCCTTATCCAGTTTGTAAACTCTGTCCCGATGATATGGATCTTCAAATCCTTCGGGTTGACTGACATACACTGTTTCCCGGATTTCACCATGAAGAAATGCACTCTTTACATCCAGTTGATAGACTTTAATCTTCATGTAAGAGGCATAGGCTAGGAAGATACGGATGGCTTCCATTCTCGCCACAGGTGCAAATACTTCATTGTAATCTATTCCTTCGACTTGTCGAAATCCTTGAACTACAACTCGAGCCTTGTTCCTGATGATCACACCTTGATCATCTTTCTTACACTTCAAGACCCATTTGGTACCAATGACTTTAGCACCTTTAGGTCTATCAACTAGTGTCCATACACCTAACTTCTTGAACTGAAGAAGTTCTTCTTGCATGGCACTCACCCATGCCTCATCGTTTAGGGCTTCACTGACATATTTTGGCTCAAACTGAGACACAAAACAGCGATACGCACCATCGTGAAGGTACCCTTTTTCCATGACAGAGGCATAATCAGCTGAATATAGCTGATTTCTAGTCTGAACTCCTGATCTAACATCCCCAATGAAATTGTCTAGAGGATGATAGACATTTAAGCGTGATCCAGGAGTGGTGGGAATAACTACCTCAGAACCAAGATTATGGACGTTTGGTTCTGTATCTGAGGCAGTAGGAGTGTGAGGTTCTGAAGACGCAGAGGCATCAATGTCATATGCTTGTGGACTTGCAGGAATAGGAACCTGTTCCTCCTCATTGTTCTGGTCATTCTCCACAGCTTCATCGTCAGAGGAGGAGTCACTTACCTCGAGTGCTCCCCCTGACCGGTTAGACGATTCACCTTGTGCACCAGATGTTGTGGCGTCTTGTGATGGTGTGTTTAAGACCTCAAACATCATTTTGGTTGCCAAGTCATCGTCAGATGTGGAGAGAAGGATGTTGAAGGACTGGAAGAAACCATCATAGTCGAAAAAGAAGGCGGGTCCATTCCCAGCAGGAGGAGTGGTGTATCTCTGAACGTCAACATTACACCACACTTCTACTTGACCCGTGGAGTTGTTGTAGACTCTCTTATTCGGTATGTTGTATCCAAGAAAAATTCCTTTTTCAGCCTTCTCGCTGAACTTTCCCTCCTGATTTTTTTCAGTAGTGTGCACGGTGTGCCAAACAGTTCGAGATACTCTAGATTTGGTTTATGTCGTTGAAGTAACTCATAACACGTCTTGCCATGACGTTTAACTACCAGAACTCGATTTAACGTGTAACACGTCTTGCCATGACGTTTAACTACCAGAACTCGATTTAACATGTAACACGTGTAGGCGGACGTGAACTGGTGCACAATTCATTTTTCTTTACAGAAAGCCTCCATCCATTGATTCTTGAACTCGGTTTCGTTGTCTGAGCGGACTTGTCTGACCTTCAGCTTGTAGAGAGACTCCAGTGTAGTTACTAACTCTTTGAATGACTCAAATGTTTCTGATTTTGATTTCAGAAACATCATCCAAGAGAATCTTGAGTATTCACCTGTAACTACATAGCAATACAAGTCTCCTGCGTTGCTTCTTGTACTGACTGGACCAAACAGATCCATGTGAAGAAGTTCAAGAGGAAGTTTAATGGAGTGAACTTTCTTTTCCTTATGAGACTTCTTTGTCTGTTTGCCTTTCTTGCACGCCACAAAGAAAATATAGAAGTTGGAACTTTTTGACATTAACTCCGCTCACTAGATCCTTCTGGAACAAGTGATTCATCTTCCATGGATTAATGTGTCCCATTCTCCGATGCCAGGAGATGGAGTCCTTCTCAGTTGCCTTTGACAAGAAGCACTGAACTTGTTGATCCGTTGTGGAGACCTTTGATAGATCCAAGACATAAAGGTCATTATATCTTGAGGCAGACGTTAAGACTTGGTCCTCCGGGATAACATAGTCCTTTTTCAGGACATAGCACTTCTTGTTATCAAACACTACTTTAAACCGTTCATCAAAAATTTGTGATATAGAAAGTAAGTTATTTTGAAGTTGTTGAACGTAGTATACCTTGTCAAACTTTACTTTCTGATTTCCCACTTCCCCTTGAGCTGTGATATACCCTCCTTTGTTTCCAGCAAATGAAACATGGCACCCTTTTATTTGTTTGACGTTTGATAGGAGTGCCCTGTTCCCCGTCATGTGCCTGCATGCTCCGCCATCAACAATTCACATATTGGTTTCAGCACTATAGCGAACACCCTACACATTCAATTGAAAACATTAGTTCAGGTTAGGGACCCAAGCCTTTACTGGCTTGGGTGACCCAGAGGCATCACACATCATAAATTCTACCCATTGGCCTTTTGAGGGTGAGGCAAGATCTATGGTCTTCTTATTTTCATTATCAGATTCATGTACAGATTTCTCTTTCCATAAGCCAGTCTTATGTAAGGCCTGTTTGTGATAAACAGACGACTGGTTGATAGGTTGAACTTTAGGTTCACTGACTGTTTTTGGTGTAGTCATGGATCTTCTCTTGGAAGAGCCCACTTTAGTGTCATAAAGTTCTACCTTCTTCTTAGGTGTCTGATGATAATAAGGACAATAAGACGCAATATGTCCATACTTTCCACAGTTGTAACATGATCTGCTTTCAACTTGATGATTTAAATGTTTCTGTGGAGAGGTATGGGACACCCGTGTGACATTGTTTTGTTTGGGTTTTGAAATTTCTTGCTTAGATGTTTTATCTGATTTAACAAAATTAATTGTTTGAACATTTGTAACATCTTTTACCTTTTGTTTCTCTGGACTTAGACATGAAGCACGAGGGTGGTTAACTTGTTTGGTCTTCTTGGGTTCAGAATTAGACTTGGTTGACCCAGACTTAACCTTAACCTTTTCAAATTTTTCATCCAGATTAACAATAGGCATCCTTTTCTTTGATTTCAAAGTGGTCTCCTTCTGTTTAGTGACAGATTCAATGGATTTACATGTGGAATTTGGATCACTAACTAGAGGAGTCGACACCACATGATCCTTGATTGGGTTATTATTTATTGGTTTACTTTTTGCATTCATCAAGGTCTCAGGTGGTGGTGGAACCACTTTATATCCCAAACCCTCCCCATTGTTACGTTCTCTCACTAAGTGTTGGACAATTTGAGAGGAACTTGTCCAACTGTGCAGTTTTTGTTTTAGTGAATTTACTTCTACTTCTAAAATTGCGTTCTGTTTCTTAGTGTCTTCTAGGGAGTTTAGATAGTACCTAATGTCATTAGCTTGGTTAAAGGCTACTACTTCTGTTTCCCTAAGTTGTTTGTTCAAAAGGTCTATCTTTTCTTTGTAATTGTGCTCATTTTGTTTTAAAACTCTATTGGCTTCTGTGCACAGTTGTAAGTCCTTTACTAAGCTATCATTGTGGTCTAATAACCTAGTAAATTTCAGATCAATGCTTTCCCTAAATTTATTACAATCAGAACAAGCATGATTATTGAAAAGTTTGTCAGTAGTACTTACCTGAGGAGGTTCTGACGAATCGGCCATCAAAGCAGAGTCTGGTGTCTCTGGTTCTGGTGATTCTGACATTGTTGTAGTTTTCCCTTCTTCAGGCATGTAATTGACCACAGTTGTAGTTTCTTCAGTGTTGGACATTGCTAGTTCCACTGCAATATCTCCTTCACTAGCTGAGTCATCATCTAATTCCTCGACACTAGCAATGTCGGATTCTCCCAGAGATACAAACCGAAAGCTCCAATCCTGTCGTTCGTCATCATGAGCGGTCAAGGCTTTAGGATCCTTACTTGACGAAGTAGGACTAACTGTGGGTTTATCCTGACCATTGAATGATGAGAAAGGATTCCCATTTCCTGTCTTTTTAGGCTTCACACACTCACGCTTGAAGTGCCCCTTTTCCCACAATTGAAGCATGTAACCTTGGACTTGTTAAAACCAAAGGTAGTGTCCTTAGTTGCAACCAAGTTTTGTCTGGTCTTCTTGACAAACTTCTTAGCTCTCCGGACAGCACTTGCTAAGGCCCACATTATATCCATCCTTTCCAGCTCTGTCTTGTCTACCTGCTCATAGTCCTCATCAGCCAGATGGCAGTTCCCTATTTTCCCAGCAACTAGCCCGTCATAGGAATGGCCTACAGCTGCTAAAAGATCCATATGCTCTCTTGCTACTTCTACTGTCACATTACCCAGATTCTCTGTCTTAAGTTTTGTAGCATTTGCTTCAGTTGCAATGTATTGGGTACCAGACGACCCTGACGATTCTGACCCTGAAGTAGAGGCTTGGGACCAGTTGAACTTGACACAAAAGTCGTCTGAAGTGGTGCTCCAAACGTTTTGGCTTGTGGAGTCGCATTGTACAGTGCCGGATTCTGATCATAAGAAGACTTTTGGGCTCTGTACGTCATCCTTAATTCTTCTTCTCTCAATTTCAAAATGAAATCATTGATGTCTAACTTCATGAGCATATCATTCTGTCTTAGGTTGGATACAAAAGAAACCCATTTCTCTAGCAAACCATCAGCAAAGTTTGACACTTTGTCTTCCATAGATGTTTTCACTCATGAGTGTGCAGCTCACTCATTAAGTGATAGAACCGATCAATGACATCGTCCAAGCTCTCCTTTCCCATTGACGAGAAGTTGTCAAACTCCTTCAACGCTTTAGCTTTTAGAGCTTTTAGCGATGCATTACCGTCATACCTCTTTTCCAATGCATCCCAGAGCTTCTTTGCTTGCTTGTTCTCAGAAAATTGATGGAAAATGTCCTTCGGAATTGACTGAGTAAGTAGAGCATAAACTTTCTTCTCAGCATTGTACTTGATCTTTTGTCCATCATTCATGCCACCTAGTGTAAGTTTGACTCCATCTGCACCTACAGGCATGCTATACCCTGTCTCTATTGACTCCCACAGATTGGGATCTACACCATTCAAATAAATCTCAAATCTTTGCTTCCACTATGGGTAATCATCTAACGTGATTAGCTTAGGAGGCTTGTTATGATTCCCCACTTCATTTTCCAGAAGCAACAGATTCTGGATCCTCGAATCTTTACCTGCTGTGAACGCTGAATATTGATCCTCCATTACTATCAACTTTAACTTTGGAACAAAACTGTTACTGCTTGTGCGAATGAAGGTGTGCGATTGAACAGATCGTGCGATTGAACAATGCGAATGGCTCAAACGTGCGAATGAACCAATGCGGATGAATCAATCGTGCGAGTGGACAGGTGCGGATGAACAATGCGACTAGACAGTTCACTCATACGAATGAAGGTACGAATGAGTCCAATCGTGCGTATGAGGGATGCGTATGAACTCAGTCGTGCGATTGAGTCAATCGGGCGACTGAAGCTGCTGGATTTTTGAAAATTCGAAGGTTTAAGGTATTTTGGACGCAAAAACATGAATTTTCACTAGCCCTAATTGTTGTATGCTGGGAAAAGTTAACTTTACGAACTGGAGACGTCTAAAACACCGTTTGACACAAAAGGAGTGCGTTTTTAGTGGAAAAACACAATTTTTATATCAAGAACGATTGAATCACACGTAAATCAAGAGCCAAGGCTCTGATACCACTTGTTAGGATCGTGTATTGAACGAAATACTAACTGATAAACGTGTATGAACTCAGTCGTGCGATTGAGTCAATCCGGCGACTGAAGCTGCTGGATTTTGAAAATTCGAAGGTTTAAGGTATTTTGGACGCAAAAACAAGAATTTTCACTAACCCTAATTGCCATTTGCCGGGAAAAGTTAAGTTTACGAACTGGAGACGTCTAAACCACCGTTTGACACAAAAGGATTGCGTTTTTAGTGGAAAAACACAATTTTTATATCAAGAACGATTGAATCACACGTAAATCAAGAGCCAAGGCTCTGATACCACTTGTTAGGATCGTGTGTTGAACAAAATACTAACTGATAAACACGTATACCGAATCAAATAGTGCGGAATCCTATTTGATTGGCGATCCAATCAGTGAGAACGCACGTAGAATCAATTGTGGTTTGAAACTAAACTTTAAGAACGATTGGTAATCGATCTAGTGCGATCTATGAACTTGGAACATGTTCTTGGAGGTCTCTGGATGGCTAGGGTACGTATCTATTCGAAGTGCTTCGTTTTTCCGCAATTTAAGTGGTATTTATAGGTTAGTGTTTCTCATTCGTGCGACTAAACCACAAGTATGGTTCAGTCGTGCGATTGAGCTATGCTGTTGATCCATTCGCACGACTGAGTGTTCAGTCGTGCGACTGAGTCAATCTCATGTTATAATCATACGACTGATCCAGTCTCCTGGTTCAGTCGTACGACTGAATCGTTCGCATGAAGTTGTTCATGCGTATGGTCCATTAGCATGGGCCATTCTCATGAGAACTTCACATTACTAAGTTTGAATATATTTCTTAAACATTACATTACCAAGATTAATTCAAACAACCACAAACCTATATAATCAATAGATACGCGTTAAACAAATCATTAATGAAATATTAAACATTATAAACACAACCAAACATTTGCATTTCATTAAGTACCCAACTATTACATATGTGTAAGACAATAAAGACATATTACATTAAGCTCAGAAACTAGGTATACATGTATCTACAAGTTTCTATATCGAATGGCTCACTAATACTTCTACTACTAGCAGACACTTAGCACAGAAAGTAGTAGAAATAAAACTCCTACTAGCGCTAGAACCAAACAATGCAGAGATACAGGTCTAGTCTATTAGGAATATACCTATCACGACGTCGAGATCCGCCCTAGTCTTCTCTTTCTCCTGCTCGATTCCATCCTTTACCCTGGAGCTCTCCACCCCTGGTTCCTTGTAGTCCCACCTCATGTGCCCCTTCTTACCACAGGCATAACACTTCACCACACGACAATCCCTTACCATGTGGCCATTCCTTCCACATTTGAAGCAGATGTTTGACTCCCACCTACATTCTCCCGCATGGTTCCTTCCACACTTGCTACAGACCTTTGCCATTCCCTTGGTAACGGCCACCTTATGACTCTCGACCTTCATCCTTTTGGCCTTGGGAGTGAAACCATCGCTACCAGAATGTTTCCCACTCAAGTTGCCTCCTATCCTTTCATCTTCCCTTACGGCTCTCATGACCCTAGTCACCACCGCCAGCAGTATCGTGTGCATGACCTGTTGCACCCCTTCAGCTATGGCCTCCTTCACTAAGGTCGTCAGATTAGGGCTCCCATCCCCACCTACATGGTGACGAAGCCCGAGCCCTTCAGGCGCTGTTTCAGCATTCACCATCGTGCCTTTCATAACACACGACCTAGCGCCACATCCACCACGACCTCCACCTCGAGCAACCTTCCGGAATCCCCTCTCAGCCATCTTAAGCACTATAAGATTCAAACACCAACATGGTCATTCAAGGTAGTAACTCAGTCTATGTCAAATATAATAAGTCCCTAATTACAGTGGCAAGTTGTGATTAGCCACTTACTTTACTCTTCATACCCCGAGCATTACTTGTCTTGACTACATCAGTATCTAAATCTACCCGCAACACATAAACCACATAACATGCGCACATAATACCGGTTAACATTAAGAAAATACCTGATAGCACGCAGCTACTCAGACTGGCATCCCGTCCCTTTCCGTCCCATTCTCAGTTTAAGTTTAGGTTTATTTTGAAAATTTACCCGTTTCACTTAAACTTTAGCTCTGATACCAACTTATAAGGCCCCGTTCCCGGGCACCTCACAGCTGGTCGATCATCGCACTTAAAACATATAATTATTAACTTTACTTAAATCATGCAGCGGAAACTTTTAAATCAAACATTTGATTTCCTTTAAATAAACACTTTTGCAATATAATACATCGTTCATTACAAAATATCACTCGTTCGTATTACAATGCAAAAACGTTAACCAAAAGAATGTCATCCAAAAGAGCTGAGTAGCCACCCCGTGCCATCCTTAGCAACATTACCTGCCAACTGGAAACACATCAAAGTAAGTGTTGCTGAGTGAGTTCTAGTTTTAAATAAAACATACTTTTCTTTCGTTGAAACCGTTCTTTACTCTCTTTCAAATCATACTATACTTTCATACATGATCACACATCATACGTACACATAGATATTATCATTATTATCTTTCATTACGTTCGTTAACTTTCGTTCATTCACTTACATCGTTATCATTCATTTCTCATCTAGATCCCGTCAAGCTTTACCCTCCTCATGGCACACAGCCACGATTACTGAGGTCGAATGACAAGGATCCCATTTTGTTCTTTATTATGATACTTCGTTAACGTTCAATTCATACATTCGTTCATTCCATACATATTGCACTTTTCGTACATCATTTATTATCTTTCACTTCTATCTAGATCCTGTCAAGCTTTACCCTCTTCATGGCACGCAACCACGATTGTTGAGGTCGAATGACAAGGATCCTATTTCTATCTAGATCATGTAAGGCTTTACCCTCTTCATGGCACGCAGCCACGATTGCTGAGGTCGAATGACAAGGATCCTGTTTCACTCTAGATCCTGTCAAGCTTTACCCTCTTCATGGAATGCAGCCAAGATTCCTGAGGTCTAATGACAAGGATCCTGTTTCTATCTAGATCCTGTCAGGCTTTACCCTCTTCATGGCACGCAGCCATGATTGCTGAGGTCAAATGACAAGGATCGTGTTTCTATCTAGATCCTATCAAGCTTTACCCTCTTCATGGCACGTAGCCACGATTGCTGAGGTCGAATGACAAGGATCCTGTTTCTATCTAGATCCTGTCACGCTTTACCCTCTTCATGGCACGCAGCCACGATTGCTAAGGTCGAATGACAAGGATCCTGTTTCTATCTAGATCCTGTCAAGCTTTACCCTCTTCATGGCACGCAGCCACGATTCCTGAGGTCAAATGACAAGGATCCCGTTTCGTACTTTATTATTGTATTTCGTTAACGTTCATTTCTTGCTTTGTCACTTCGTTCGTTCATAACATCATTTCTTCCGTTCGTTCCCTTCATACATATCGCACTTTTCGCGCAAATCGCACATTCGCATCTTCGTACCCATAGTACATATCGCACAAATCGCACCAACGGAGTGGTCACTAGGACAGACTCCTCCTGTGTGTATGAAAACTTGTAGGGTTTAGCCAAAATCGCACGCCATCTCATGGGTTAGCCAAAATTGCACGCTACATAACCCACATGAGGTAGCCAAAATCGCACGCTACATAGCACACAGTAAATACCACATCGCACGTATCGGAGCAGTTACCAAAACTAAACTCCCTACTGTGTCTATAATCCCTTATGAGTTAGCCAAGATCGCATGCTATAATACATACACAGTTGAGCTAACAACTCTCAATGAGTTATGAACCTCCTTTCTTTCTCTTGCAAGCCATCCTTACTCTCATTCATTCTTTCATGCTTGCATTCATTCATTACGTTCCTCTTTTCATTATCTTCTACTTTATGTTACATAATACTTTCATTGCATTCATTAACGTTCATCACAACCACGGGAAGACAATCATACATAATAATAAGGAACATAACAACATACACCATCTATCACACAAGGCAACATCGCACACCCATAACATACATCATGCATAACATACAACATGCACAATCACACAACATCAAACATCACACGAATCATGCGCATCACATCATATAAAACCATACGGCATCACACATCGTCATGCATCGCACCATCATCATCATCAGCTCATCATCATAAATCATCTTACATCGTCCATGCCCATCACATCATCTATAACCCCAAAGGTCTGAGCCTACGTCTGCACTTTCCCGAAAGTCAGACAATACTATGGTCATTCGGGCGTATGGACCCTATTCGGTCGCATGGTCTTCCATGCGTATGAGAACACTCAGGTGAGTGGACCTCCCGTCGCATAGCCTCTAATCGCATGCTTCCCATGCAAATGAACCTCAGTCGCATGACATCCGGGCGTATGGACCTCAGTCGTATGACCTTCATGCGAATGGCCCTCAGTCGCACGCCTTTCATGCGTATGAACCTCAATCGCACGAGTCACAGGCGTATGGACTCCAGTCGCATGACCTTCAGTCACATGACCTTTATCCGCATTTCATTCAGTCGCATTACCTTCATCCGCATCTCATTCAGTCATATTACTTTCGTGCGAATGAACCTCAGCCGCACTCCTTTCGTGCGTATGGACCCAGTCTCATGCCATTCAGACGCATGGACCTCCAGTCACATAGCCCTAGCTGGGTGCAGAATGCAGTTCATCCCGAACTGCAGCAGCCAAGTTCGTCCTCCAAACTCTTCCAAACCTTTTTTAATCTTAAATTAGCCATTCTAAACCTTAGGGAAGCATACCATGACACCATTCAAGCACAACCAAGCCCGAAATCAAGACCCAAATGAATCATACACATACAAACACACACACAAACGGGTTTACACCCAAAATACCTAAAAACGATTTTCAGATGTGTTCCAGCCCCAAAATTATTCAAAAACGTGTAAAAGAGGGGTCCTAGAACTCACACAAGTAATCCTGTCAAGTAGAGCTTCGATTTGACCCGCTACACTTTGATTTTCACGCTCGAATCCACCCGAACCAAGCTTTTCTCCCTTTTTCTCCTTCTCTTCTCCCTTGGCTGAGATTTTGGCAAGAATGGGGAGGGTGTGGGCTGCCCTCCCCCTTTTATACCCCCACTCATCCAAGTTTCTTCCCATTTGGAAAGTTTGGTCCCTCGACTTTGGGCTTTATTTCTTTTCTTCTTTTGTCGGCTTCAAAGAAAATTTCTGGGTGTTTCAAAAACTCACTTGTTCGGTGGTGAGTATGGATGATCAAGTTCCAAATGTTGTATGCAATAAAAGGTCAAACACCTATTAACAGTTATCGTTAAGCATTAATGATACGTTTAATGAAAATAGTAACGTTCGGTCGGTTCGGGTTGTATCGGTTCAGTCACGCGGAACACACACAAGCGGACACAAGTATTAGATCTTATATAGATCCAAGTACTTGGAATCGTCGCCATTGCCAATGATATTAGTGTAAAGGTTTCATTGATATTAGAGAAGTACTTAGTAAATTTTAATGGTTACAAATCATTTCTTGATAATTGTAAAAATGTTAAAGTTGATTTGATTTGTGGTGATATTAGCAATTCTTATAGCGTAAGCGTTAATAATGTCATTAGCAATGGTAACCATGTCGATGTCACCTTAACCTCACACAACATACACACACCATACACATAAGAAGGGAATACACACACAAATAACTTTAGTCGCAAGACAAGACCAGACACACGACTTCACACTCCATCCGCACGAATCAACCTTCATTCGTATGAATTAGCTACACTCGTACGAATGGAACTTCATTCGTGCGATTCGGCACTCAGTCGTACCACACAGCACTCAACCGCACGACTCAACGTTCATACGCACAAATCAACCTTCATTCATACGAATCAGCTTCATTCGTACGAATGAACCTCCATTCGTGCGACTCAGCATTCAGTCGTGCGATACACGCGCAATCGCACACATTCATCCGCACAGACTCAATTGCATGCATACATTCATCCGCATTGACTCAATCGCACGACACACACAATTGCATGACTCCATCGCACAGATACACTCAATTGCATGACTCATTCGCACGACACACTCAGTCGCATGACGCAGTCGTACGAAACAGTCAGTCACACGACTCAGTCGCATGACAGAACACAGACGCCTGAGCAGGGATTGCGACTGCAGAATGTGCAGAACAGCCTTCGGCTGCTGCGTGCACTCAATTCACACCACAAACACTTCCAGAAAAGCATTACGCAAACACACAAGAAAGACACACAAAATGGACAATTCAGGCGGCCACATGGTCACATACGCTTGGGTCGGCCCCGAGCACCCGAATCAAGGCAAAAAGGACAGAAATAAATTAGGAAAGGACGACCAAGGTTGTGTACCTGCGAAATGTCAAAGGGGAAGGGCTGGTGTCGTCGATTTGCCAGAGAAACCAGTGAAAATGGAGCTGGAGACAGGGAGGCGGCGGATGGTGGTTGTAGGGTTTGAGTTCAAATGGATAAGGCTGTAGAAAGAGGGTTTTTATACCCTTTTCAAGTTTGTGAGTTTGGCAACTTCAGTCCCTGAACTTCCAAGGCCTTAATTCTTTAAGTTTGGTTAATTACAATTTGCGTCCCTAAACTTGGTTAATTATATTTTAACGTTAGTATGTTAATAGTAATCATATTAATTATATTGTTGGTGTTAATGATAATAATAATAATAATAATAATAATAATAATAATAATAATAATAATAATAATAATAATAATAATAATAATAATAATAATGATAATGATAATAGTAATTGGGCACTAATAATAATCTATGACCTTGGGTAATTATAATGATAAATATAGTAGTGGTGATAATAATGTTAGTGATATTAATAGTAAACAACTTTTGTATACTAATGCCTTCTTAATTACTTGATGAAGTAAGGGTAATATACTGGGTAGAATGTTATTAGACTTTTAGTGTTTGAGTATTTATGCACACCTAATATAAAATACATAACTAGGGAAGCAAAGTTTGAACTAAGGCAACTTGATTATGAGCTAATGTTGAGTATTCAAGAAGGCTAACAAATATGACGTTAATTGACGGACCTTTTGGTGACGGATGTCACAGTATCCCCAGTTGAGAGAATTTCATCCCAAAATTCAGCTGGAGTTAGATCCAAAAGTGTCCTCCACGAACAGATGTGGATACTTGAGTTTCATCTGGTCTTCCCATTCCCATGTCAATTCTGGTCCTCGTTTAGAGTTCCATCTCACACGGACAATCGGTATCTTGCTGCGCCTTAGTCGTTTGACCTTTCGGTCCATGATCTCTATAGGTTCTTTGATATAATTAAGCCTTTCGTCAATCTTGATTTCCTCGATTGGTACATGAAGGATTTCATCAGTCAAACACTTCTTGAGGTTTGATACGTGGAATGTATCATGTACACCGGTGAGTTCTTGTGGTAACCTTAATCGGTATGCCACGGGACCGATTCTTTCTGTAATCTCGAATGGTCCTATATATCTTGGGGCTAACTTCCCCTTCTTTCCAAACCGTACAATCCCTTTCCAGGGAGAGACCTTAAGTAAAACGCAATCTCCCACGTTGAATTCCAGAGGTTTTCGACGGTTGTCGGCGTAGCTTTTTTGGCGATCTCTGGCTGCTTTTAGTCTGTCTTTGATCTGGAAAATCTTGTCTGTTGTTTCCTGAATGATCTCTAGGCCTGTCAACTGGTTTTCACCAACCTCTGCCCAACAAACTGGAGATCTACATTTCCTCCCATACAATGCTTCAAATGGAGTGCATCCAATGCTCGTATGGTAGCTGTTGTTGTACGAGAACTCAATTAGAGGTAGACGAGTGTCCCAGCTACCACTAAAATCAATTACACAAGCCCTGAACATGGCTTCCAATGTTTGTATTGTTCGTTCACTTTGACCGTCTGTCTGTGGGTGATAGGCGGTACTCATATCTAATCGAGTGCCCATCACTTTCTGCAGTGTCTGCCAAAATTGTGAAGTAAATCGGCTGTCACGGTCGGATATGATCGACACCGGCACTCCGTACCTTGTCACGACCTCCTTTATGTACAATCTCGCCAACTTATCCATCTTGTAATCCTCTCGGATCGGCAAGAAATGAGCTGACTTCGTCATCCAATCCACTACGACCCATATCGAGTCGTGCCCGCTACTCGTTGTAGGAAGTTTGGTAATAAAATTCATGGCTATGTTTTCCCATTTCCATTCAGGAATTTCCGGTTGGTGCAGCAATCCTGATGGTTTCTGATGTTCAGCTTTAACTTTCGAGCACGTCAAGCATCGGCTTACATACATAGCAATGTCTTTCTTCATGCCTGGCCACCAATACAAACCTTTGAGATCGTGGTACATCTTGTCTGCACCAGGATGAATAGAATATCGTGTCTTGTGCGCTTCATCCATGATTAGGGTACGGACATCTCCCCATCTGGGTATCCATATACGATCCATGAAGTATTGTATACCATCATCCTTGCAAATCATTTGTTTATCCAGACCTCGAAATTCTTCCCCTGTAACATTCTCTTCTTTTAGCGCTTCACCTTGTGCTGTTAGGATCTGAGCTTTCAGGCTCGTTTGAATAGTCAATCCTAATGCTTGAGCACGTAGCGGTTTCATGCGTTCTTTGCGGCTTAAAGCATCAGCCACCACGTTCGCTTTTCCCGGGTGATACCGGATTTCACAATCGTAGTCAATAAGCAGTTCCACCCAACGTCGCTGACGTATATTAAGTTCCTTCTGATCCAGGATATGATGGAGGCTCTTATGATCTGTGTAAATGATGCATTGGGTTCCATACAAGTAATGCCTTCATATCTTAAGTGCAAATACCATGGCGCCCAACTCCAGATCATGAGTTGCATAGTTCTTTTCGTGCACCTTAAGTTGTCGCGAAGCGTAGGCAACACCTTATCCTTCTGCATTAGCACACATCCCAATCTTTGATGCGAAGCATCGCAGTACACCACAAAATCATCAGTTTCGTCTGGGAGGGACAATATCGGAGCGTTGCATAACTTTTCCTTCAACGTTCGAAACGCTTGTTCTTGTGCGTGTCCCCAATCAAACTTCTTGTCTTTCTAAGTCAGTAGTGTCAATGGTTAGCGATCTTTGAAAAATTCACGATGAAGCGATGATAGTATCCGGCCAATCCTAAGAATTGTCGTATTTCAGAAGGTGTTTGGGGTGCATCCCATTTCTTCACCACTTCAATCCTTCCGAGATCTATGTGAATCCATTTTCGTTCACCACGTGTCCTAAAAATTTCACTTCTCGCAGCCAGAATTTACACTTTGAGAACTTGGCGAAAAGTTTCTCTTCCCGTAATAGTTCCAGTATTTCCCGAAGATGTTCTTCATGGTCCTCTTTCGATTGGGAGTAGATAAAGTATATCGTCTAAGAATACAATCATGAACTTATCCAAGTAAGGTTTACATACCCGATTCATCAGGTCCATAAATGTAACTGGTGCATTAGTCAACCCAAACGGCATGACCAAGAACTCATAGTGCCCATAACGAGTTCTAAACGCTGTCTTCAGTATGTCATCCTCGAAAATCCTTAGTTGATAGTATCCCGAACGAAGGTCGATCTTGGAGAAATACGAGGCTCCTTGCAACTGATCGAACAAATCGTCGATTCTGGGAAGAGGATATCGATTCTTCACGGTCAATTTGTTCAGCTCGCGATAATCGATGCACATACGGAACGACCCATCTTTCTTTTTGACAAATAATACCGGTTCTCCCCATGGTGAGTGACTCGGCCGGATAAAACCCTTCTCCAGTAGTTCCTGTAATTGACTAGATAACTCTTGCATTTCGGATGGTGCTAACCGATACGGCGCCTTTGCTACCGGTGTAGCTCCAGGAACTAACTCTATACGAAATTTCACCTGTTGTGGAGGAGGCAAACCCGACCAGTCATCAGGGAATACATCGGGTAGTCCCGTACTATTGGAATGTCTACCAATTTCCTCTCCTCGTCCTTCTTTTCTACCACATGAGCCAGAAACACGTAACACTTCTTTCGTAAACATCGACGTGTCTTCATGCAAGAGATAAGCTTTAGGTTTCTTCCCGGTCGTTCACCTTGAATCCTGAGTACTTCCCCATCTGGCATGGGGATTCGTACTACTTTCTCCTGACAGACAATCTCTGCTTCATGCTTTGACAACCAATCCATCCCCACGACTACGTCGAAACTCCCTAACTCGAAAGGTATCAAATCTATATCAAATACGTGGTCTCCAATATCATCAAGCACTTTCTAATAATCTCATCGGCCTGTACAATCCTACCGTTGGCCATTTCTACGGAGTAGCTAGTTTCTAGCCTACTAGGGTTCAAGTCAAGCATGTGAGCAAATTCAGAAGATATAAAACTATTGTCTGCTCCAATATCAAACAATATAGATGCGAAGTGGTGATTGAGCAAGTACGTACCTGTAACAACATTCGGGTCCTGACGGGCGTCATTTGCTCCGATGACGAACGCATGTCCTCTGGCAGCATTTCCCTGATTTCCCTGGCCTTGATTACCGGCTATGGCCATCACTTGTTGCTGGTTGTTTCCTTCCTGACACTGCGCCCGAATCAGTCTGGGGCACATGTTCCGGTAGTGATCAGAGCTTCCACACTCATAGCAAACCCTAGCATTCCCTGCGGGGTTAACCGCAATAACCGGTGCAACCAGATTCGACGCCACTCTGCAGTCTCGCGCCAAGTGCCCCGGCGTCTGCAGTTTACACAAACCCGACACGGCATTGCTTGGGGGTGATGAAAGTTGCACCTGTTACACTTAGGGTGCGGCCTGACATATTCCTTCCTACCCTAGGCCACTGCCAAAAAATTCCTGGTCGTCTTGGCCCGTTTGTCAAATTTCCCGGTACTCGACCTGCTCGCTTCTCCAACATCCTTCCTCTTCTCAGCTCCTTTCCCCCGAACCCCGGTTCTCACCATCTCATCTGTTAAAGAACCAGCCTTTAGAGTCGCACTCTAAATAATAAGAGGGGCTGCTGCTGTTTCCATTGCCCGGATTTGAGGCGCACGTCCCCAAATATACCTCTCGATCCTCTTGGATTCCGGAGTCACCAGATGTGGAACCAGTCTTGCCAACTCATGGAAACGATCAGTGTAAGTTGCATGCCCAGCTCCTACCATAGCATGATTCCAGAACTCCTGCTCCAACTTCTGCATCTCATTGAGTGGACAGTATTCTTCAGTGATTAATGCTTTAAACTCATCCCAAGTCATCTGCATTGCTGATTCTCTTCTCCTCGCTTGAATCTGTGTGTTCCACCAAGTTAGTGCCTTGCCCTGTAGTGAACACGTGGCATACTTAATCTTTTGACTGTCTAGGCATTCACTTATATCAATTACTGGCTCCATTTTCTCAAGCCACCTAGTTAGGGTTATCGACCCACCTTTCCCATCAAATTCTTTTGGTTTGCAGACCACAAACTCCTTATATGAGCATCCCCATCTTGTATTAACAATCCCAGTTTCATTTCCAGTAGTTCCACCATTCTCAGTCTCTTCCCCTGTTCCTTGGTTATGCTCGTTGTCATTATCGTATCCACGTGGAGGTTATGATTCAGAAGAGTGTCGCTCACTTGAGTCACTATCGTTGGGATCAGTGCGGCAAGCTGCTGGGCGATCATGGTAGCTATATCGGGGTTTCCAGTCCCCTGATTGTTGCCGGCGGGACCACCACCTGTTCCTGGTGGCCTACCTCTACCTCTGCCCCTTGGGGTCTCACCTTCGCGACTTGTATTGCGGGTGACTCTTCGAGGCGGCATTTTCTAATCATAAAAGGAGTAAACATGTAAACTTTAGTCACTTTAAGATACATTATTAATTCCACTCATCAAGTTCCAACATTTCATGCTCCAGTTAATTAAGATCATCACGTAGCCCAGTTCAAGCACATTCTTAGTATATCGATGATGCTTATATATAGGGTTCCCCACAGCGTTCCCACCACATCCGCGATATACCAAGAACGATGCTTAAACCGGTTACATGACATCCGATTTTTCCTTAACATCATCCCCATGAACAACGTAATGCATGTGTAGGGAGTATCATCACACTTCTACAACTCTTTGAAGTCCACATTCAATCTAAGCATTTAGTCAGTTCCATAATTACTGAAATGCTAGTCAGAGTAATGTTTCATAGGGAATAAGACTAATATCATAATTGGAATCCCATGAAGGCCCTAAGTAGTATGGGATCTAAGTAATAGCGGAGTTCATAAATGTTTTACCATCATTAACAAAGTCTTACTAGAATTGTGATTCTAGTGTCCTAAGGTATAGAATGGAAGACTTGTACAAACCATGATCGTTACCTCATGGTAAGATTATCCAGGCTTCACATGCACTATAAATTGCAATTACATGTGCACCCGTAATGGTAATTTTTCTTGCATGGTCCCCTCAGCTTCACCTACCCAAGTTAACATCACAGTGTTAACCCATTCATCATACACAGATCGTGTGAGTTCTCATGCCATGAACTAATAGTATTCCAATAGTAGTCCGTCATAACAAATAGAATCCAAGCACATAATCTCAATTGGTCTAACAAAAGTTGCCTATCCCTTCTTCTTTCGGGACCTCAGGCATAACTATCTCAGGGTCGGACTCAATATCCGAGATCAACGCTTTGCGTGATATGTGAAGATCCCTTCAGGTTGTGTATCCAAACCTAATAGTATAATGTGGCGCGCATGGGAACGGAAGATTCCAGTAGAAGGCATCCCGTGAGGAAAGACTAAGAGTAATAGTGCTTTCCTCAAAATGATCAGATAACAAGACATAGAGATAAAGAACAAGTATAGAGGAACATACATGCAATATCAGATGCACGCCAATCCTAGCATGCATTCTACATGAAGGTTCCTAGGTTATAGTCTAGGTCAAGTGATTTGCCTAATTCTCTATAACCAATGGCTCTGATACCAGTCTGTCACACCCCCGCTGAGAGCGGAAACACGGGGATGTAACGAGACGGGATCGTCATAACACATTGTAAACAATAGAGATGCAATATAAATAAATGATGGTAAGCGTGTCATGACGACACCCGACACAAAGGAGACTTGTGTCGTGTTTAGTCAATATTCACGACAACATAGCCATAAGCATAAACATTGTAATTGAATCACATAACCAAAAATAATATCATTGTAATGTAATTCCTACAACCCGGGAACAAGTATCCAAAAGAATAATTATATGTAATTAGACAACAATGTTTCAAAAGAATTTTTGTCAACTATTGTATAGTCTCAAAAATGCATCCTAGGGTCTCCACTAAGGGAGCACACCTAGATCTTCAATTAGCATTGTCACCTGAAAAGATATGCTCAAAATGGTCAACAAATTTATTGGTGAGCTCGCAGGTTTAGAATAATAAGTAAATTGATGTTGCATAACAGTTTTGCGGAATACCATGTATACAGTTATAAGTAATCAAAATCACATGACAATGAGCTTCACCACCAAACCTAATGATGTACACATTGAATCTTGTCAAATATATTCACCCAAGGGCCCATTCCTGGCCACTGTTGGTACTAACTAGTATACCAACAATCAAGGGTGGGGGTGTCAACCTAGTAGTACTACCAATACCTATCCATCGGTTCCAACATCGGAATTAAATGGTTGTAAAGAAAGTACCACACAGCAAACTCATGTATGTATCAGATAAGTACTCACAAAATAGTAACAAGTTGATTCCAAGAATGTAAGTTGTACAGCATAAAAATGGGTGAGCATACTTTTCCCCTAAGTTTGTAAATGATTGAAGTATTGAATAAGCCTAAAAGGGGCCACGAAACTCACTTGTTCGGTGGTAAGTATGGATGATCAAGTTCCAAATGTTGTATGTAATAAAGGTCAAGCACCTATTAATAGTTATCGTTAAGCATTAATGATACGTTTAATGAAAATAGTAACGTTCGGTCGGTTCGGGTTGTATCGGTTCGGTCACGCGGAACATACACAAGCAGACACAACCTTCTTGGAATCAGTTCGTTCGGGAAGGTGTGTTAGTGCCAGTACGGTGTGTGGTACTGGTTCTCATTTCCAGGTTTGGAAGTATTAGATCTTATATAGATCCAAGAACATGGAATCGTTGCCATTGCCGATGATATTAGTGTAAAGGTTTCATTGTTGTTAGAGAAGTACTTAGTAAATTTTAATGGTTACAAATCATTTCTTGATAATTGCAAAAACGTTAACGTTGATTTGATTTGTGGTGATATTAGTAATTCTTATAGCGTAAGCGTTAATAATGTCATTAGCAATGGTAACCATGTCGATGTCACCTTAACCTCACACGACATACACACACCATACACACAGGAAGGGAATACACACACAAATAACTTCAGTCGCACGACAAGACCAGACACATGACTCCACACTCCATCAGCACGAATCAACCTTCATTCGTACGAATCAGCTACATTCGTACGAATGGACCTTCATTCGTGCGATTCGGCACTCAGTCGTACCACACAACACTCAACCGCACGACTCAACATTCATACGCACGAATCAACCTTCATTCGTACGAATGAACCTCCATTCGTGCGACTCAGCATTTAGTCGTGCGATACACGCACAATCGCACACATTCATCCGTACAGACTCAATCGCATGCATACATTCACTGCATTGACTCAATCGCATGACACACATAATCGAATGACTCTATCGCATACATACACTCAATCGCATGACTCGTTTGCATGACACACTCAGTCGCATGACCCAGTCATACAACATAGTCAGTCGCACGACTTAGTCTCATGACAGAACACAGACGCCTGAGCAGGGATCGCGACTGCAGCATGTGCAGAGCAGCCTTCGGCTACTGCGTGCACTCAATTCACACCACAAACACTTCTAGAAACGCATTATGCACACACACAAGCAAGAAGGACACACAAAATGGACATTACACATGGTCACACGGTCACATATGCTCGGGTCGGCCCCGAGCACCCGAATCAAGGCAAAAAGGATAGAAACAAATGAGGAAAGGACGACCAAGGTTGTCTACCCGCAAATGTCAAAAGGGAAGGGCTGGTGGCATCGATTTGCCGGAGAAACCAGCGAAAAAGGAGCTGGAGACAGGGAGGCGGCGGATGGTGGTTGTAGGGTTTGAGTTCAAATGGATAAGGCTTTAGAAATGGGGGTTTTATACCCTTTTCAAGTTTGTGAGTTTGGCAACTTCAGACCCTGAAATTCCAAGGCCTTAATTCTTTAAGTTTGGTTAACTACAATTTGGGTTCCTTAACTTGGTTAATTATATTTTAACGTTAGTATGTTAATAGTAATCACATTAATTATATTGTCGGTGTTAATGATAATAATAATAATAATGATAATGATAATGATAATAGTAATTGGGCACTAATAATAATCTATGACCTTGGGTAATTATAATGATAAATATAGTAGTGGTGATAATAATGTTAGTGATATTAATAGTAAACAACTTTTGTATACTAATGCCTTCTTAATTACTTGATGAAGTAAGGGTAATATACTAGGTAGAATGTTATTAGACTTTTAGTGTTTGAGTATTTATGCACACCTAACATAACACACATAACTAGGAAAGCAAAGTTTGAACTAAGGCAACTTGATTATGAGCTAATGTTGAGTATTCAAGAAGGCTAACAAATATGACGTTAATTAACGGACCTACTGGTGACGGATGTCACAGATGGCTAGTGTACCAGCGGTGGCGAATGTACCGGACAATAAACGCAAATGGGATGGTCCAAACAACAAGGATCAACCTCAGGAAACCAGCAGCAACAACAACATCAGCAACAACCGAGGAAGTTTGACAACAACCGAGGTTTTAATCAGACCGCCACTACCAACCAAGGACAAGGAGGATACGTGGAAAGGTATCCTAAGTGTAACCATTGCAACTATCATCACACCGGCAGGTGTGATAACTTCAAATGCCAGAGGTGTGGAAAGTTGGGACACGCGAAGAAGGACTACCATGGGGATCTGATGAAGAAGCCACAAGAACCACAAGAAACACCTAAGGGTTGCTTTGAGTGTGGGAAGGAAGGACACTATAGAGAAACTGCCCTAATTTGAGGAAAAATGGCAATAATGCGGGAAGCAACGGGAAAACAACAACAATGCAGTGAATGGTGGACATAATGGTGGCAATAATGGTGGAGCCAAATGGAGAGCCTTCGTTATGGGTTTAGGTGAGGTTTTAAATGACCCTACTAATGTTACTGGAAAATTTCTTGTAAATGGTCATTTTGCTACTGTGTTATTTGACACTGGAGCCGATAGGAGTTTTATTTCCACTAAATTCAGTTGTCTTATGAATGATATGCCTTCTACCTTGGATATCGCCTATACCGTAGAGTTAGCTGATGGTAAACAAATTCACATCACGCACATTCATAAGGGTTGTAAGATAGAACTGGCTGGACATGTTTTTGACAAAGATCTTATGCCCATTACACTTGGGAGCTTTGATGTGGTTATAGGAATGGATTGGCTATCCGGGAAGCAAGCAGAAGTAGTGTGTCATGAGAAGATTGTATGTATCCCTCTTGAGGATGGTGACGTTCTTTCGGTTAAGGGCGAAAGGAGTGGTGCTGTGATAGGCATCATATCAATCATGAAGGCGCAGAAGATGCTACGTAAAGGTCGACTAGCTATACTGGCCTTGGTGACCGACAAACAACAAGAGGAAAGGAAGATGGAGGATATTCTAGTGATTCGTGATTTTCCAGAGGTGTTTCCAGAGGACCTTCCTGGATTACCACCTTATTGCCAAGTGGAATTTCAGATTAAGTTGACTCCTGGTACAGCCCCAATAGCTAGAGCACCTTATCGATTAGCACCGAATGAATTACAGGAGTTGTCGGTACAACTTCAGGAATTGCTGGATAAGGGCTTTTCCGACCTAGCTCATCACCTTAGGAAGCCCCCATCCTCTTTGTTACGAAGAAGGATGGCACATTTTGGATGTGCATTGACTACAGGGAGTTGAAAAAGGTCACAGTCAAGAACCGTTATCCCATACCTCATATTGATGATCTGTTTGATCAACTTCACGGATCTAGTTACTATTCTAAGATTGATCTTATATCGGGTTATCATCAATTGTGAGTCTGAGAGGAAGACATCCCGAAGCCGGCATTCAGGACTCGCTATTGCCATTATGAATTCTTGGTCATGCCCTTTGGGTTGACTAATGCACCAGCGGTGTTCATGGACCTCATGAACCGCGTGTGCAAACTCTACCTTGATCAGTTTGTTATTTTGTTTATCGATACATATTGATCTTAAAACCAAGTAGGAACACGAGGAGCACCTACGATTGATCTTAGGACTGTTGAAGAGGGAAACACTATATGCTAAATTCTTTAAGTGTGACTTCTGGATACGAGAAGTATAGTTTCTGGGTCACATTGTGAATGAGAAAAGAATCCATATAGAACCTGCAAAGGTGTAAGCAATCAAGAATTGGATGGTTCCGAAAACACCTAGTGAGATACATCAATTTCTTAGATTGGTAGGATATTATCGACACTTCATTGAGGGGTTTTCCAAGATTGCTCAACCCCTCACTCCCTTGACACATAAAGGTACAACGTTTAAATGGGGAGAAAGTCAAGAATCAGCCTTCCAGTTGTTGCAAAAGAAACTCTGCACCACACCGATACTGGCATTACCAGAAGGAACGGATGATTTCATGGTGTACTATGATGCATCCATTCAAGGACTGGGTTGTGTCTTGATACAGCGAGATAAGGTGATAGCCTACGCTTCAAGACAATTGAATGTTCATGAAAAGAACTATACCATCCATGACTTGGAATTGGGTGTAGTAGTTTTTGCCTTGAAGATTTGGAGACATTACTTGTACGGTACCAAATGCACAGTTTACACCGATCACAAGAGTCTTCAGCATATCTTTGAGCAGAAGGAACTAAATATGAGGCAACGATGCTGGGTGGAGTTGTTGAATGACTATGATTGCACCATCAAGTATCATCAGGGGAAGGCAAACGTGGTTGCCGATGCCTTAAGCCGGAAAGAAACAACTAAGCCTAGGCGAGTATGAGCCTTATAGCTTACTATCAGCACTCAACTACCTGAACAAATTAAGGAAGCACAGATAGAAGCGTTAACAGCAGAAAATATTGGGTCTGAATCATTGCGTGGGATGGATAAATAGCTTGAGGTGAAAGCTGGCGAGATTCGTTACTTCATGGACAGACTTGGGGTGCCTGCTTATGGGAACTTGAGGGATTTGGTTATGAGTGAGGTGCACAAATCCAAATACTCGATACATCCTGGTTCAAACAAGATATATCATGACCTCAAGTTGCACTATTGGTGGCCTAACATGAAGGCAGATGTAGCTACCTATATGAGCAAGTGTTTAACCTGATCCAAGGTGAAAGTCGAGTATCAAAAGCCATCCGGGTTACTGCAACAACCCAAGATTCCTTTATGGAAGTGGGAGCAAATTTCTATGAATTTTGTTACCAAATTTCCCAAGACTCCTAGTGGCTGTGACACAATATGGGTAACTGTAGATAGGTTGACTAAGTCCGCTCACTTCTTGGCAATCAAGGAAACGGATAAAATGGATAAGCTGACTCGAGTCTATCTGAAGGAAGTTGTCTCTCGGCATGGAGTGCCAATCTCGATCGTTTCTGATCGTGATGCTCACTTTACTTCTTATTTCTGGCAGTCGTTACAGAAATCTCTGGGTACACGCTTAGACATGAGTTCTGCATATCATCCTCAAACTTGGACAGAGTGAACACACTATACAGACCTTGGTATGTGTTACGAGCATGTGTAATCGATTTTGGGAATAATTGGGAAGTTCACTTGCCTTTGGTGGAATTTTCCTATAACAACAGCTACCACGCTAGTATTCAAGCGGCACCGTTTGAAGCCTTGTATGGATGAAAATGTAGACCACCAGTTTGTTGGGCTGAAATTGGTGATAGTCAGCTAACGGGTCCTGAGTTGATGCACGAGACGACTGAGAAGAATGTACAAATAAGGAATCGTATGGTTGCAGCGCGCGACAGACAGAAAAGTTATGCTGATAAGCGACGAAAACACCTAGAGTTCCAGGTTGGTGACAAAGTCTTATTGAAAGTCTCACCATGGAAAGGCGTGATTCGGTTTGGTAAAAGAGGAAAGCTAAATCCGAGATACGTTGGACAATTTGAGATATTGGATAGAATAGGTCTGGTGTCCTACCGATTAGCCCTACCTGACTCGCTGAGTGGAATCCATGATGCATTCCATGTCTCGAATTTGAAGAATTGCTTGGCTGACTAAACCTTGATTGTACCGCTCGAGGAAGTACAAGTCGACGAACAACTACGTTTCATTGAAGAACAGGTTAAGGTAATGGACCGAGAGGTCAAAACTTTGAAACAAAGCAATATCCCTATCATCAAGGTTCACTAGAACTTGAAACGTGGACCTGAGTTCATGTGGGAATGCGAGGATCAGATGAAGCTCAAGTATCCTTATCTGTTCGAAACAACGACCACTACCGGCGAAGGTAATGATTAAATTTCAGGATGAAATTTTCTTTCAACATGAGGATAATGTTACAACTCACTCAAAACTCATTCGATTTTGATTTCTTTCTTATGCCAATGCAGTAGACCATTGATGTAACTCAACCATGTAACGCAATTTTCAGGACAAAAATTCATTCAACATGGGGGTAATTTTCCGTTGCCAAACTCCGTTAATTCCGTTAGGCCTTGCATACTCGTGTTACGAGCACACACTAGTTGTCATTAAACGTTGGTGACTTAATAATAATTAAAAATGTTAAACAGATAATTATTTAACTAATAATGTTGGTTATTAGTTTTGCTTACGTGATTTAAATATTTTTTGTGAATTTTACCTTGTAGCGTGCCAACGTGTTATATTCATTTCGAGTATTTTGTGACTAGTGAAAATTATGCATGATTATTATTTTTGATTGATAATGTTATTATTTTGTAGTTAAAAACTATTTAAAAAGTCCTTAAAATATTAGTTTTTATAAAATATAAACAAAAGGGGGTTAAGTGTAATTAACTAAAACTAAACTTAACAAAATAATCCAACCCTAATTCCCCCACCCTTCATTCGGCCACAACCTCATCCCACACACCCTCACCTTGCACTTTTGATCATTAGCACACATATACAAGTCAAATTTGACCTAGTTCAAGCACTCTAAGGTGCTAACAAGTTCCAATTTTGATTCCTACACGTTTAAAGGTTAGATTTTATCAAGTTTTTCATGATTTTTGATATTAATGAACCCTAGTTCAAAAATTGTAAATGAAAGATGAAATTGATGATGATCTGATGATGATATGATGTTATCTAGATTGTATGAATGTTAATCTAGGGTGATTATGAAAGAAATTCATGATTTTGATGACCTAGTTCATACCTTATCCAAAATAGTAACTTTTTATCATGAGTTTGTGCAATTGATGTTGTTTGATGATGTATTGGATGTTAGATAGATTTTGGAATGCACTTTCCCAAAAAGGAAAACTTTATTTATATGAAACATGTGGTCTTGTGAATTTGGACATGGTTTTGATATTAGGAGCATGCTAGTATGTTATGAATGATGTTTAACCTGTTAGAATACATGATTTGGGTCAATTGGTTACATGATGAATTATTTGGGTCATTCTAGGCTTTCTTGGGAATCGTACAAGTAGGATGCACAAAGCACAAGATTATGCATGTGGATTGTGCCATAGTGTTTAATCATCATAGTATGAATGTCTAGATCATATAACCTGGCAATTTAGAATATGACTGTGATCATGCTAGCCATGTATGTAGGTTTGACTATCTTGTTTAGGTTTATGGTGGTTAAGGTGATTTATGTGCATAGTATGATAATCTTTGCAAACATGATTGTTAACATGATATGATGTTTGTTTGAGCAAGTATACAACTTAAACACGCCACCAACAGGTCAAACGGGTCAACGGGTCAACTAGGTCAAATGATCTTGTTTCCTAAAACCTTTGGTCAATGTGTTAATTGTGCACTTAGTGTTGTTAGAGATTTTGTGTACACGTGCTTATGTACTTGTGTGTTCTAGGTAACCTCTGAAGGTTGTATTTCCCTCTCTTTCAAGTTAAGCTTTTATATTGTTCGTACGCACATCAGGTGAGTTCATGCCCTGCTGTTTACTTACTTCCTTTTGGGGAAGATAGCATACTGTTTTCTTTACAAACACTTTTGTAGATAAGATTGTGCTAGTATAAGGTAGTGTAGCCTACCATTAAAGTACTCACACTTTCGGATCGTTAATATTGTAACTTGCGGGAAATGCTTGGTAGTACTACTGGGCCTGATAAGCCCCATCTGTCCGACTCGAGGTCAAACGAGTTCAATATTGTCCTAAACACAAACAACATCACAATTTGTAGGTTGTGATGGGAGGCAAACAAACGAAACACATGTCAGCTTCAATCGCGAAATCACTATACTTACTACTTGTGGAACTAGACTAGTTATTTGTTTCAGCATATTACTTATGTTTTATCACTGTTATTATTTATGTTAAATGCAAACTCTTGAACTCACCAACCATTGTTAGTACGCTATTCTCAGATCGAGGTTAACAGCTGCTGTAGGAGCATGCACAGGTCAAGCATATGCATTTATAAACTGATGTCATTTACTTTCTAATTGGTTTACATAATTATGGTTTGGCGCGTGTTTTGCCAATTTACATTTTCAGTACTCTGAGTTTAAACAATTTATGAAACGCTTCCGCAAATGTTTTAAAGTTACAAACTCAGATTTGTTTCATACGTTGCATATAGTGTCGTTTTGAGTAACTAATGACTGGGATCCTAGTTTGTTCACACGCCTCGCGATAATGCCCCGCACGTGGATTTTGAGGGTGTGACAATATCTATATATACGTAAATATATACGTATATATATATGTATATATACATACATATATATACGTATATATACGTATATATATATATGTATATATATATATATATATATACGTATATATACGTACATATACATAGATATACATAGATATATGTATATATACGTATATCTACGTATACGTATATCTACATATACGTAGATAGATATACGTATATATACGTATACGTATATATACGTATACGTATATATACGTATACGTAGATATACGTGATGCGTATATCTACGTATGCATATATCTACTCTACGTATATGCAGATATACGTATATATACGTATATATACGCATACGTAGATATACGTATATATACATAGATATATGGATATATACGTCGATATACGTATACGTATATCTACGTATGTAATACGTATATATACATATACGTATATATACGTATATGTATATCTATATATACGTATATATAGATATATATACGTATATATATACGTATATATATGTATATATACGCATATATACGTATATATATTTATATATTCATACAATATTTGTGGTAAAGTAAGTATAATTAATAGAGTAATAATTTATTTCAAAACCTTTTCAATCTTGATTAGGGACAATGTTAGCAGACATGAAATCCTAATAAACCAATACTTTAAATTTGCAAATTGGTTTTATGAATTGTGATGTAAAAAATATAACCACACTAAGATATAAACTCGTGTATTTTATTGGATTGTATATTAAACTAAAAAAAAGAAATCAAGCAAAATTCAAAAAAAGATGAAATGAGTTAATCAACATGATCTTGGAAGAGTTACACACTAAAAGAAAAAATGAGGTCTTTTGTTTAAATCTTGCCAAGAGTAAAAAATGCTCGGGGTTGATCTAGTTTGTTTTTCCAGTTTTGGGTTTCTCTTAAGGGGTGGGGTTGTGGTACTAGCTAGGAAACGAATAGATAGGTACTATTAAAATAACACATATCTTGTGAACCAAGGTCGTATATTATTGCCTTTAAAAAAACAGTATAAAATGAATCTATCTATTATAATAGAAAAAAATTTTGGATGGATACTTGACATAATTGTAGACCTCATGATTTTAATTTTCTTCCTTCGAACTCCTATTAAATATATACATAAACTACAAATGATATTATTTATTATTTTAGATTAAAAACTAGGTAGTTATGTCACGCGTTGCCGCGGCCAGTCGAGTTTTACATTTTGTTACGAAAATAATTGTTTTAGCATTTTGAGTTTTACTAAATAGTTTAGCATAGATATTGTCACTTGCATAAGATTATGATATTTATGTTTGGAGTATACAAAAGAGTGTAAACTGGTAGCCGCAAAAGGTGAAGCTGTTGTCATTTGCATAAGATTATGACATTTGTATTTGGAGTATAGAAAAGAGTGTAGACTGGTAGCTGCAAAAGGTGAAGCTGATTACGATTGCCTCCTTTGGCGTTGCAAAAGGTGAGCTGAATACGATTGCTTACTTTGGCGTTGCGAAGGATGAACCTGATAAGAAACTACGTTATGTACATACTATCTTGCAAAATAGGTAGTTGTTGCAGCTAGTCGTTTTTAAAAAAGTTAGTCCCTTGTGCATTGTCACTTTTCAGTGGCTTTCTGTTTTTGTCGAGCTTCTGCATCTGTAAGTAAGTGACGTGTTTTTTTGTAAGCTAAAGTACTAACGTTTGTTTGGTAAAGTTGCTATTTGTTGTACCTTGTTCGCGTGCTCTTTTTGGTGTTTTGACAGATGGGGTTGTAGGTGCAGTTGAAGATGAGGTAGTTGCTTCTGTTGCTGTTGTGGATGGCGGTGCTTCATAGGCGTTGTTGACTGCAATTCCCTCGGTTTGGTTGTCTTTCTTCATTTGGATCTCAAAGATGTATAGTTTGTTAATCAAATCTTCTAGTTCTGGCGGCAGTTGTTTTGGGTCGCTGTTGCTTTGTGCGGTTATTATATCATAGCATGTTTTCCCCACCAGCGTTGTAACAACACCATCAAAGAAGATTGCATCCGCTGTGCAGCTATCATCAGTAATTGTTGCACTAAATCGATAACTGCATATGCAAAAATGAATTGATACTACAGTAAAAATGCATAAAGCACACGATGAAAAATACTACAAACATGTGACTATTAACAAAATCAATTATACATGTTTTAAAGTTACAAACTCAGATTTGTTTCATACGTTGCATATAGTGTCGTTTTGAGTAACTAATGACTGGGATCCTGGTTTGTTCACACGCCTCGCGATAATGCCCCGCACGTGGATTTTGAGGGTGTGACAATATCTATATATATACGTAAATATATACGTATATATATATATATGTATATATGCGTACATATATATACGTATATATACGTATATATATATATGTATATATATACATATATATATACGTATATATACGTACATATACATAGATATACATAGATATATGTATATATACGTATATCTACGTATACGTATATCTACATATACGTAGATAGATATACGTATATATACGTATACGTATATATACGTATACGTAGATATACGTGATGCGTATATCTACGTATGCATATATCTACTCTACGTATATGCAGATATACGTATATATACGTATATATACGCATACGTAGATATACGTATATATACATAGATATATGGATATATACGTCGATATACGTATACGTATATCTACGTATGTAATACGTATATATACATATACGTATATATACGTATATGTATTTCTATATATACGTATATATAGATATATATATATACGTATATATATAAGTATATATATGTATATATACGCATATATACGTATATATATTTATATATTCATACAATATTTGTGGTAAAGTAAGTATAATTAATAGAGTAATAATTTATTTCAAAACATTTTCAATCTTGATTAGGGACAATGTTAGCAGACATGAAATCCTAATAAACCAATACTTTATATTTGCAAATTGGTTTTATGAATTGTGATGTAAAAAATATAACCACACTAAGATATAAACTCGTGTACTTTATGGGATTGTATATTAAACTAAAAACAAGAAATCAAGCAAAATTCAAAAAAAGATGAAATGAGTTAATCAACATGATCTTGGAAGAGTTACACACTAAAAGAAAAAATGAGGTCTTTTGTTTAAATCTTGCCAAGAGTAAAAAATGCTCGGGGTTGATCTAGTTTGTTTTTCCAGTTTTGGGTTTCTCTTAAGGGGTGGGGTTGTGGTACTAGCTAGGAAACGAATAGATAGGTACTATTAAAATAACACATATCTTGTGAACCAAGGTCGTATATTATTGCCTTAAAAAAAACAGTATAAAATGAATCTATCTATTATAATAGAAAAAAATTTTGGATGGATACTTGACATAATTGTAGACCTCATGATTTTAATTTTCTTCCTTCGAACTCCTATTAAATATATACATAAACTACAAATGATATTTTTTATTATTTTAGATTATAAACTAGGTAGTTATGTCGCGCGTTGCCGCGGCCAGTCGAGTTTTACATTTTGTTACGAAAATAATTGTTTAAGCATTTTGAGTTTTACTAAATAGTTTAGCATAGATATTGTCACTTGCATAAGATTTTGATATTTGTGTTTGGAGTATACAAAAGAGTGTAAACTGGTAGCCGTAAAAGGTGAAGCTGTTGTCATTTGCATAAGATTATGACATTTGTATTTGGAGTATAGAAAAGAGTGTAGACTGGTAGCTGCAAAAGGTGAAGCTGATTATGATTGTGCCTCCTTTGGCGTTGCAAAAGGTGAGCTGAATACGATTGCTTACTTTGGCGTTGCGAAGGATGAACCTGATAAGAAACTACGTTATGTACATACTATCTTGCAAAATAGGTAGTTGTTGCAGCTAGTCGTTTTTTACAAAAGTTAGTCCCTTGTGCACTGTCACTTTTTAGTGGCTTTCTGTTTTTGTCGAGCTTCTGCATCTGTAAGTAAGTGACGTGTTTTTTTGTAAGCTAAAGTACTAACGTTTGTTTGGTAAAGTTGCTATTTGTTGTACCTTGTTCGCGTGCTCTTTTTGGTGTTTTGACAGATGGGGTTGTAGGTGCAGTTGAAGATGAGGTAGTTGATTCTGTTGCTGTTGTGGATGGCGGTGCTTCATAGGCGTTGTTGACTGCAATTCCC
The DNA here is from genome assembly GCA_024085815.1 of Flaveria linearis. NCBI lineage: Eukaryota > Viridiplantae > Streptophyta > Magnoliopsida > Asterales > Asteraceae > Flaveria > Flaveria linearis. The sequence continues at coordinate 17,489,715 of CM044015.1, read as the reverse complement.
TCGGTTTGGCTGTCTTTCTTCATTTGGATCTCAAAGATGTATGGTTTGTTAATCAAATCTTCTAGTTCTTGCGGCAGTTGTTTTGGGTCGCTGTTGCTTTGTGCGGTTATTATATCATAGCATGTTTTCCCCACCAGCGTTGTAACAACACCATCAAAGAAGATTGCATCCGCTGTGCAGCTATCATCAGTAATTGTTGCACTAAATCGATAACTGCATATGCAAAAATGAATTGATATTACAGTAAAAATGCATAAAGCACACGATGAAAAATACTACAAACATGTGACTATTAACAAAATCATTTATACATGTTTACATGGAAGAAACCTCAAATTGATTTGGTATCACACCAATCAATAATCAAAAAACAGATTTGAAAAACACTAATGTAGTCTAAAAGGGATCTAATCACATGCTAATTACCAGTTAGAACCATTAAAATTGCACAAAATGAATAACTATTGACTGTTGAGCATTCAAGTAGAAGCAAAATGATGAGAAATTGTTTGAAAGTTGCCTAGTTACATACAAATATATAATAATATGGTAAGGTAGAATGAATAACAGATTGTAACAACACAAACCAATTATTGAGCAAATTATGATTTATGAAATTAGTAACTCATAGCTGTCAGATATGTGTATAATTAGCTTTGAGATCATGATGCATGCCTATATGAGAGTGAAGTAAAAGTAATAAGGTTGCATACAATTAAAACTTAATCCGCCCAAACACAAAGATTTTTCATTGTAAAATACCGGTATGAGTGTTCATCTTGAAATCCATGAGCCGGGCAGTAGTGTTTGTGGCCACTTTGGTACGCTTTGTGTGCACATATTATACATGATTCATAGTACAAACCACCTTCAATTTTTTCTATTCTAGCTAAACATGTGTATGGTGTTTCCTGTTATATTATATATGTAACTTTAAAGTTAAAATAGCGGTAGACAGTAATTTTTGTTAACTATAGTTTTGGCAGATAGAAGTTACCCTTTTGTTTGTTGCAGTTGATTCAGAACCTCAGAAAGTAATGTAAGGTTTGATTCAGCAGCTCTGTTCCTAGTTGGAGGAGAACGTACTTCGGTTGTTGGCAGATGCTTGAACCTGATTTGAATTTTAGATGAACGCATTTACTTACAACTTCTATTACAGCCAATAAAAGATATAATCTTTGATATACCTCTGAATTAGGGTTGGTAACTAGGCTATGCATGGATTAATGTAAACTTCAGTTGTAGAAGTTGAAGCAAGTTGTAAGGCACCTGCGTGACGATTGATTAATCTTAAAATTGAGAAACTCGATTAGTGTTACATATTATTATTTAAACTGCAGCCTTAAGGCTATGTAGATCTGACAGTAATCATCAACAAATATTTGTGACTGCAAAACAAAAATTATTGGAATAAAGTTTGGCCGTTAAAGAAGAAGTCAAATTCCTAAATAAACATGGACTTTTTAATCAATAAAAATATAACTTTTTATCGGCTAAAGCGTCAAAACATAATGTTTATCTATGATAAAAAGTTTGCAATCAGAAATGTTGGTTGCGGGCATGTCTCTATACATTTATTGACAAAAATATATCATCTGAATCTATGTAAATATGTTTTAATATTTTGTCCAGGATTGACCTTTCTAAGTAAATTTAGAGCATATTTTTCATTCGACAATTATAAATGCAGGGAAGTTTTACAATTAGACCATGAGTAATCAACCTTTGTCTTGATGTAGAGGTATATCTAAAGTCTTAGTTATTTTAAGAATAATTTTTTTACAATATTCCATTTAAGTTTGTAACCTAATTTGTAAGACTTTGTTTTATGAAAATCTTAATTTTAGAGAACTTTGTTTAAACTTTACAGAAGTTTTCTGAGTGGTTAAACTGAAAAGTTTCTTAAGTGTGTACGGTTCTAAATTTACCCAAATACATTTCTAGTGAATTGACATAACACCTACATACATTTTTTGTAAGCAGCCCATCCATCTCCAAAACACCATTAATTTTTCCACATCTTCACATCTTCCTACCTTAGACTACCTATTATGACGATCCAATTCAACATGATCTCTTATTAAAAAATAATTTATTTGTCATTCGACTAATCAACCCAACCTAACTGTATGGGGCGTGGGTGCGATAAAGTAGACAATGATGGTAGATCAAGTTTTTATCCTGAATGAAATAACTTCATATATATCCAATATCAACCTTAAATTTCATATATATTCTTTTGTAAAAAGAATATCGCTAAATGCCAACTTTATTCTTTACTAATATACTATTGAGAAGAGATGGTGGTTTAATATTTTATAAAAATGCAAAATTATGATTTCGAGTGGGATACCTCCAAACATTGAAACTTTCAAAGATGTAACTGCAATGATTGCTGGTTCTGGTTCAGTTTCAACTGTAGATTGATTGAAGGTTTTCGCTATTTCCTCCCACAAGGCAACATCGATGAGCTTGCCACTGTATAGTCGTATAAACGCAGTTGGCGTTGTAATAATTAGTATAATTATATACCTTCAAGTAGAGGTTATGCCTTTCATGTTGCAGACGAATACGTAACAGACCCTTTCTGCTATGTCCTGTTATTTCTTTCGCGCTAATGTAACGTCCAATGCAATCTGGAATGTCGTTACAATATAAGTTAGTTTTGTGAACATAAAAATTTACATCACCAAAAAAACCCTGATAAACAGAGAACCTGTCAGAAGTTTGTTTTTATCAACCAGACGTTTTTGCAATTCTGAGTATGGGGCAAACGCGAAGTAATAATATGGTATGGCGTTGTTTTCAATGGGTGTTACTGTTGTGGGTCTGCCAAAAAGGATAATTGCATCTTGATCGACAACATTACTTGATGTTCTTTGCTCTATGCAGACGAAACCCGTGATTCTATAGCAAGCCTTTGGTTTGATTAGGTCATTGAAATGTGTAGCGCTATGCACATCTGTAGTTGCCTCTACAGCATCGCCCTGCAATATGAATCTATGTCACACTAAACTTTTTTTATAGAAACAAATATGTTGAAGTAGTAGCTATGATATTGTTACTTACATGTTCATCAACAAACAATAAGTGGAGTTCAGGACGTAGATACATCTTCCATTTCTTTATTATTCTAACCTTGATTGAGTCTGTACTGCATTTAGGAGTGAGAGTTGATACTCCTTGAACTGACATTTTAAGTCTCCTGTCTGCAATCAATTTCAGCCAAAAAATCTAAATACACTATATTTTTTGTTACATTAGGAGGTGTATTTTCAGAAGGCTCTATGTAGACTTTTAAGGCATCTGGTGAGGTGGATCTAGAAAACGCTACGTACAACTGTCCATGACCAAAAATAGGTTGGGGCAAATAAACTCCTATCTTGTTTAAAGATTGGCCCTGACTTTTATTGATAGTCATAGCATAACATAGTTTAACAGGGAATTGTTTTCTTTTGAACACAAACGGCAGTTGGGGATCAGTGTGACTTAAAATTATTCTAGGTATGTACACTTTATGACCAGTCGCAGTACCAGTGATAACCTATGCCTCTAAGATTCTTGGAAGTAGTTGCGTTATAATTAACGTGTTCCATTGCATAAACCAGCACTTTGATTTATGGTACGCAATAAGATGATGGGTGCTTGACTTTAAGATTAAGTCTGTGTGGTGGTAATCCACTGAAGTCCAATTCATTCAAATACTCAATTGGGTAGCTCGAGATCACCTCGACTTTTTGCGTGAGGTACAATAGAGTCAGTGCTTAAGTAAACGCTACAATCATCAGAAGACATGTCTAGCACAAGCGCATTCACCAAGTCAACGGTTTCATTTTTTGGACTTACAATTGCTTTTTGAGAAAGATTTGCTCCTGTGGGGTTTTCAAGAGTCTCTCTATCGTATATAAAGCAGATGAGGTTATGCAAAGCCTTATCATCATGAAGTATTAAGAATTTTTCAGGGATTTCGATAAGTTTTGTGTCGCCTATGCAATCTTTATCTAGTGTACCATTTGAGCCATTTCCTACATCTAGCAACCAAGATGCAAAAGATGCAGTTTCGTTAACATCAGACCCATTAAATTGTGCATGACGTAAACGCAAGTTTTCTATTAGTTTAACAATTTGAAACCTATCCCATATGTATGATCTGGGCAATGAAGATGCTAGGATATCTTGCTTACTTGCTCTACGTTTTACCGGTAAAGTTTGTCTAAAATCACCTCCTAGTAAGACAGACTTTCCACCAAAAAGGCTATGACTATTATCAAGTAGATCCTTAAGGGTCCTATCTAATGCTTCAAAACATCTTCGGTCATTCATTGGGGCCTCATCCCAAACTATAAGTGAAGTCTCAATCAAAAGTTTTGCAAGTTGAGTGTTTTTCTTAACATGACAAATGCTTTCTTCAGTCATGTCTAAAGGTATTTTGAAACGTGAATGGGCTGTTCTACTAGAAGGCATAAGTAGAGACGCGATACCGGAGGCTGCAACAGCAAGAACTATCTTTCCCTCAGATCGTAACGCATTTATGATGGTAGCCCACAAGAAAGTTTTCCCCGTACCTCCATGGCCGTAGACAAATAGTAAAATCTGTTTGTTATTTTCAATTGAACTGATAACAATTTCATATACATGCAATTGTTTACCTCGAATACTACTTTTCTGGCGCGCATGTTCAGCAGCAATCTTTTTTCTGTCATAGTTTTTCTCTTCCATTAGAAGCCTATTCCTAAGTCTCTCAAGCAAATCCGCTCTTGGCATAGGTAACCCATAATCTGCAAGTGACGATGCAGCTGCACTGGAGTTTAGCATGAGTTCAATCTCATATAGTATATATTGCTGAACATCGTCATCGGCAATATGAGCCTCTGAGCAATTCTGGAAAACACCTAATTGACGTGTAACATCGTCAGTCATACGATGCCACTGTTGATTCCACAAGTTGATCGGGTTTGAAATCTCACAATATAACAACATGTGAGTAAAAAGAGACCTCAACTCGGAGGCACTGGCCCATGCGGCAGCCTCGTCAAATGCCTGAGACCACTTGTTGTCATCCTCTAGCAATCCTAATCTTTCACATGCAGATCGATAATTAGGAAGGATGGCACCTGCCACTGTTCTGATGTCCTCAAAAGTTGTACACCCTGCTTGGTAACCTAGCAACATACGTAGATAAAATAACTCTCCACATGTAGGATGAATATAAATAAGTCTTCCCACGGCAGGGTTGGTATCTCTAACTCTACGAAGCCACCACTTCCTATTTGTATCCCACCTGTATTCTGAAAGGTAATCTACATATCGAAGATGCCTAGCTACTGTAACGACTTTGTTATTGGCTAGCCACTCCGTCAATGTGGTCCTTTTGCTTGCCGATTTGTCTATAATCTCCTGCAAATGGTGATTATCCTTAAAATTGACATTCTGCATGTTCTCCAAATGTACAGCTAGAACCTGAACTGCTGGATTTCTGTGGTGAATGGGAAAATCTAAGATTCTCCAAGCTGCTTCATGCGGACATATAAAGCGACCGTCTACGTAATTTCTCACCTCATCTATGGGCACATGACTGTTGGAGGTCGATCCATTGATTTGCGCATCAGATTGGGCAATAGAAAATCTAAATCGGTCAGCGCCTTTGGATATATACTTGAATAGATATTTAATCAGCATGTTCCAACCGCAATATTCAACATTGATGTGAGCTTGGAAACGTAAACAAAGATCTCTATTGTAGGGAACTACGTAAGAATTATCTAGCAAAATTCCTCCGTTATCTACAGTCTTAGAATCCGGTCGCCTTTTATAATGCACATAGCCATTTTTGTCAAATGTCGTGTTAACTCCATAGGCCTTTGGGAAATTTTTCGTACATTTTCCGTTAGCCATGCATGGAGCGTTAGGCCTGGCAGGACCGCATGGTCCGTGGATTAGCGAATCAGTGACAATTTTATAAATCCCTTATCAAATAATTCCTGTAGTTGGCGCATAAGCTCTTTCATTTCAGTTGGTGCTAAACGATAAGGGGCTTTAGCAATAGGGGCTGTTCCGGGCATTAATTCTATTTTAAATTCTACTTGCCGAGGGGGTGGTAATCCAGGTAGTTCATCTGGAAAGACATCAGGATATTCTTTTATAACAGGAACATTTTCCAATTTTCCCTTATCAAGTTTTGTATCAATTACATAAGCTAGAAAAGCTAAGCATTTCTTACTTAAACATTTACGAACTTTTTCACAGGAGATCAATTTTATCATCTCATTGGACTTATCACCATATATGCTTAAGGTTTTATTTTCCTTAATCAAAGGGAGTTTTACCATTTTCTTATCACAAATGATTTCAGCATGATTCTTATTTAACCAATCCATTCCAATCACAACATCAAATCCTCCTAATTTAATAGGAATTAGATCTATATCAAAACAATTATCATCAAGATTCAGAATGCAGTTAGGGATGATTTCATCAACTTCTATTACTTTACCATCAGCTAATTCTATCAAATAATTATTACTTAATTTCTCAGATATCACACCTAGTGATGGTCTAAAGGTATGCGAAATAAAACTGCGAGTTGCTCCTGTATCAAATAATACTTTGGCGTACTGGTTATTGATAAGGAACGTACCCGTTACTGTTTCTGGTTCGTGACGAGTTTCATCCGTTTGCATCACAAAGGCTCTTCCACGAGGGTTATTCTGGTTCATAGGAGCCTTACCCTTACGTTGTGGACATTCATTGCGAAAATGATTTTCACTGCCACACTGAAAACAGACAGTTTTAGGGTTGGCAGGACTTTTGCAGTCTCGGACGACATGACCTCTCTTTTTGCAGTTGTAACAAATTACAGTCATACAGTTTCCTGTAGGATATTTTTGACAGACGTTACACTGAGGCTTATCCATTTTCCTTCCTTGAGCTGTTCCTAAGAAATTCCTGGGTGAGGGTCGGGTTACTTTCTTTTGAGGGTTTTCCCCAAATTTCCTTCCAAAGTGATTTTCATTCCACTTCCTCTTTTCTCCTATCTGAGGTTTGCCTAGTGATCCATTCCTAATCATTTCATCAGTTAAGCTTCCTGATAAGGCTACTACTTCCTGAAAAGTTTTGGCTCTTGCAGATTTTACCAGTCCTCTTATCTGTGGTACTAGTCCCCAAATGTATCTTCCTATCCTCTTTGTTTCTGGGGTTATTTGGTGAGGTACTAGCCTAGATAATTCATTGTAACTATCGGTATATTCCCGATGTGCTGCACCTTTCATTTCTAAGGCTAGGAATTCAGTTTCTAATTTTTCTATCTCATTATAGGGACAGTATTTTTCTATTACTGGTTTCCTGAATTCTTCCCAACTTATTTTATTCATAATATCCTTACCTTTAGTGAGTACTTCCATCTTCCACCAGGATTGGGCTTCCCCTTTTAATGAGTGTGAGGCAAATAAGGTTTTGAAATTTTCAGCACAGTTGCTGATTTCTAAAACTCCTTCTATATCGTCCAGCCATTTTAAAGCTTGCACAGCTCCTCCTTTTCCATCAAAATCCCTAGGTTTACAAGACATAAAGGTTTTGTAAGAACACCCTCTGGAAATTTCTGCTGGAATTTCTATTTCATGATGTTCTCCAGGGTTGATGTTTTCAGGTTCTTCTGGTTGCTGTGAGGTGTTTCCTATGTTTAAGTTCTGCTGGAGCTGGTTTATTAGAGTAGGTAAGGTTGCTTCTAGCTGTTGGGCTATCATTTGGGAAATTCTGTCACTTTCATTGGTGTTAGTGTTTGCAGGTGTTTCCTCCCCAAGTCGGGTTCTAGGCCGTCCCACACGAGCTGTTCTTCTAACAGGTTGATTGTTTCTTTTCGGCGGCATGATTCACTATAGTGAATTCATAACGTTAGTATGTTAATAAAATATTTCAACACAAATCATTTTCACACATAATCAAACAAAATACTTAGTCACAGAAATACATATATCATTTAAGCTCTTATTTTACTTTATTCTAAGTTAGACTACAATCCTCTAGTTCTTGCGAATCCATTCCCACATTCTTGCAAAAATATTCTTTTTAGGTGCCTTGAGTTTCTTAATGTCTTTCTGGATCTTCCAGATTCCTAGTTGAATCTTCTTGAGTTTCTTAAGGGTCTGCTTGGCTGTTTTTGCCTGATCTAACTCTTGTTGCCTGGTTACCTCATCTTTATCTTTGGGAGTATCAGACTGAGAGTGTTGTATTTCCATATCTTCAGTTTGTTTAACTATAACCTTGTCTCCACGTCGTACTTTCTTCCTAGGAGTCTTAATTGTATATCCTCCTACCTGTACTGGGGCACGTCGGATATAGAATTTCGGTTTTACTTCCAGTTGAGGAGTCTCCTTAGCTTGCTGGGGTTCTGGTTCAGGTGTCATTTCCTCAGAGTTGCTAAGGTTAGAGTACTTGACAGGACCAGTTTCATGAAGATAGTTATCTGAATTCATGCTGTCCAATTGTTCTTATAATAATTCTTAGTTAGTTAGTCACATATTATAACACAAAATTATAATCACAGAATTTACACATACTTAGCGCATAGTCAAAATAATATCAATTTAATCTGAGCTTATGGTTATAGTCTAGGTATTGTTATGATACCTAATTCTCTATAACCAATGGCTCTGATACCAACCTGTCACATCCCGGCGGAAGCGCGAAACGATGTCCGGGTGTGACTAGCTTTTATCAGAGTGCATTAATTATAACAGAATAATACGTAGAAATATGATTAAGTAAAACAACTTAAGACATGCTTTTTATTTATAATATCCGAAGTTACATCACATTACATAATATATCAAAATTGATGTAACTAATTACAACTAAGTTAAACTATAGCATGTTCTTCAAACGTGGTGGAAATGGGCGTCCACGTACACACTGAAGTCAACAATGTTGACCGTCAGGGTAACGCAAACCCTTCCCACTAATTCGCCCCAACCATTGTGGACATCGAAACTGAAATCAAACGAGTTAGTCATTTTGCCCTGAAAAAGCACACATAACAAAGTCAACAAAGATGTTAGTGAGTTTCATAGGTTTATATAACAAAAGTTATTTTGTTGATGTATTAGTTACAACCAAACCTGCAAAAACATAATCATACTGTCACGAAATAATTGCATCCTAACCCTCATTCCGGTTAGATACAGGAAAATAGTAACAACCCTCATTCGGTTGATACTAATCTTCACAAAATCGAGTAATATTGTATCCTAACCCTCATTCCGGTTAGATACAGGGAAATAGTAACTAACCCTCATTCGGTTGATACTAATTCTCCTAAGTAGCGCTACTAATATTACCAGACGGTTCCTCATTCGAACTAATGGTTGTATCACAAATGACAGTAAGTTAACTCAAGTAAAAATAATACATCAACCATAAATGTATGCTTTTTCCCCCAAAACTTTACTGAATATCAAAACGGTTGGAAAATGGGGCTATGAACTCACCGTATCTTCCACTTGAACCTAATAAAACAGTTCACAGTGTTAGATAATACTTCAATATTTTTTTGATTTTCATTGACTGTAAAAAGGCAAATGGACTTTGTAGAGAAGCATCATCGGGCCTCAAAAATTCCCTTTTTAATTGTTTCTATATAATAATTGTAATTTACTTTATAAATCACAAAAATAATCCAAATATAGTTCTGTCTTCTAAAAATTACCAAAATTTTACAGAAATTTATTTATCCCATTTAGAGTCTCCTGTAATTTTTATAGCATTTATCTCCCAACAGATTATTTATTATAAAGTCTATAAAATCACAAAAATTCATAAAAATTAGATACTGCAGTAAATAAATTCTCATATTTTTACAGTCAACTTCAAATATTATATATAACAACATATAATTAAATCACAGTCCCAATCCAGTCAGAATAATTTCTATAATTTTTCATAATAATCCCAATATTTATCAAAATATTCAATATTGTCCCATAAGTCCTAATAAGTCCATAGAATTTCTTTCAACAGTCCAATAGCATCATATAATTTTTATAGAATCCAGTTATTCATAGATTATTTTCTGTGAATCTCCTAAAGTTCTCATAAATAGTTAAAAATAGTTTCTGTTTATGAAAAATTCCAAGATTTTTACATAATACTTACTATATATCAGCAAACAACATATATTTATTTCATAGTCCAAATCGTAATATAACAGTTTCTGTAATTTCCTTAATAATCATAATATTTAGAAAAAATAGTTATACTATTCCATAATTCATGAAAATTATATATTCTGTACTAAATGTTGTAATATTTCATCTGTGATTTTATCCAGATTTATTATGTCCTTCAATTATATATTACGATTTATTTATTTCAGAACATACAAAAATTCGTATTTAAATTATAATAAAGTATAAAATTCTGAAATAATTCCAGAGGCTTTTATACCTTAAAATAATCATTCTGAGATTTTATCAGAATTTTACCAAATTTATTTATATTTTGACTTTTTCTTCTATTTTTCCATAATAAAATAATTTGTATAAAATATCTCGTTTATCAAATTATACCAAAATTTCCAGTTTATTATCTCAATATAAAAACAAGTATTTTACATGTTTATTCCCACAATTGCTTTCATTAAACATTTGTTTGATTTTCTTAGCTTTTATGTTATAAATTTATAAAAATTCAATTGTATTTTTGTAAAATACATATTCCTGGATTTTGGAACTTTATTACTTATAGTTTGAGGTTTCAAGTCTCTAAAAAGGGTTTTAGATGGTTACATCCATCTATATACATACATATCGATGTGTATGTATATATATATGTTTTGTAACATATATGTAAATTAGAACCTTTTCATTACCTTTGAATGATTTTGGAGGATGTCTATGCTTTCAAGAACTTGGAACACAGCAGTGGATGATGATAACCGAAGCTAATCTTGTGTTGGTTTCGGTTGTGGATGAATCCGAGGGTGTGTAGGAAGGTGATGGTTTATGGTTGTTTAACCGAAGGGAAACGAGACAGAAATGGATGATGATGGTGGTTGTATGAAAGTGGTAAGGAAACCGGTTGTTTGTGATGGTGGTGATCGGGTGTGGTTGAGAGGTGGTGATCGGTGGTGATGGTGTGTGTGTGTTTGCAAAAACCCGAGAGAGAAAGAGGAGGATGCTAGGTAGTGGCTTGGTGAGTATATGTTCCAGAACTCACGGTTTTAAAGCCATAGGAGAAGGGTGATTCATCATGGGAAAATTGCTAGGTGGCAAGCCCTCAACTCCTTACCCGAGAGATTTCCACATCCCTTTGCCTCCATGAGAATCTAGTTTAGGAGCCTAGGTGTTTAGGCCTTGACTTTGGGTGTGAATGGGAGACATCCAAGAAATTCTTCTTGGAGTTATTATATTCCTTGTAATGATGGAGATGTAGGCGGTTTCAAGGCAAAAACCGAGGGTGAGGGATGGTTCGATAGGTTACCGGGAGTGGTTTTGGGGTGTTGGTGGGTTGGTGTTCGAACAAGGCAAAAACCGAGTCAAAGGTTGATGGGTTTGGGGTATATTGTGGCCGATGGGTTATGGTGATAGTTTGTAGTGTTTAATTTGTTTGTTGGTTTGGTTTGGTTAAATTTTGGTATCTTCAGATATACATATACCCGTAAGTATATATATGTACATATACGAGTTTAAATTATGTATATAAAAACACGTCATTCAAATGTTCTTTTATAATTTATAGCATATAATCATAGGCATGAATACACACGTGAGTTTGATTTGTGTATTAGGTGATATACAAACATGCATACGTAAAAGTTTGTATATTTACACACGTGGGTATGCATTTCAAGCTTATAAGTGTACGTATATACGTAAACTACCAATATACATACATGCATGTAACATGCATACGTAAAATATATTCACATAACATTTTTTTTATTAATAATAATCATATACTTATAAAAAAAATTCCAAGGTTGTTACATTCTCCCCCCGTTAAAAGAATTTCGTCCCGAAATTCAGTGGAGTATGCTTTAGATATTTAAATAAGTATTACCTCCAAATAGCTAGGGGTACTTCTTTTTGATTTCATCTTCTCTTTCCCAGGTGTATTCTGGTCCTCTTTTTGCATTTCACTTGACTTTTACTATAGGAATTTTACTTCTCCTTAATTTCTTTATTTCTTTTCCTACGATAGCTATTGGTTCTTCTACAAAATGCAATTTCTTATCAACTTGTATTTCTTGCATTGGCACAACCAGATTTTCATTGGTTAAATATTTCTTGAGGTTGGACACATGAAAAGTGTTATGGACTTCACTTAATTCTTGTGGTAATTCCAACCTATATGCCACAGGACCAATTCTGTTAGTAATTTTAAATGGACCAATATACCTAGGATTTAGCTTACTGGGTTTTCCGAATCGAAATATTCCTTTGGACGGTGATATCTTTAGATAAACCCTGTCACCTACTTGAAATTCCAAGGGTTTTCTTCGTTTATCTGCATAACTCTTTTGTCGATCACGTGCTGCCTTTAATCTGTTCTTGATGTCAGAAATTTTATCTGTAGTTTCCTGGATTAGTTCCGGACCTGTGAGCTGTTTTTCTCCTATTTCGTTCCAACATAATAGTGATCTACACTTTCTTCCATATAGAGCTTCAAACGGAGCTACTCCTATACTAGAGTGGTAACCATTGTTGTATGAGAATTCTACTAGAGGTAGATGACTATCCCAACTTCCATCAAAATCTAGAGCACAAGCTCTTAACATATCTTCCAAAGTTTGTATAGTTCTTTCACTTTGTCCATCTGTCTGTGGATGGTAAGCTGTACTAAGGTTCACTTGGGTTCCTAAGGCTTTTTGTAGAGTTTGCCAAAACCTAGAGGTAAACTTACTGTCTCTATCTGATATGATAGATAGGGGAATTCCATGTCTGGATACAATTTCCTTTATATAAATCCTTGCCAGTCTTTCAATTTTATAATCCTCACGTATAGGTAAAAAGCGAGCTGACTTGGTTAACCTATCCACTATAACCCATATTGTGTCATAACCATTCCTGGTTCTTGGTAACTTGGTTATAAAATCCATTGTGATTTGGTCCCACTTCCATTCTGGGATTTCTGGTTGCTGAAGACATCCTGCAGGTCTCTGGTGTTCCGCTTTTATTCTAGAGCATACATCACATTGTTCTACAAATTTTCCAACTGATCCCTTCATTCCTGGCCACCAATATTGATTCTTCAGATCCTTGTACATTTTTTTATTCCCTGGATGTACAGAATATCTTGTTTTATGAGCTTCTTGTAGAATTGTTGTCCTAATCATTTCATTATCTGGTATCCAAATCCTGTTCTTAAATCTTAAGATTCCATCTCTTCCCTCCTCCAAATCTTTTAATTGTCCTTTTAACTTTGACATGTCTTCTTGTTGAGCTTCCCGAATTTAACTTAATAGATCTGACTGTAGTTCCATTTTCATAGCACGTACCCGAAGAGATTTACTTCTTTCTTTTCTGCTTAACGCATCAGCAACTACATTTGCCTTACCGGGGTGGTACTTGATCTCACAATCATAATCACTTAGTAATTCCATCCATCTTCTTTGTCTCATATTCAACATCTTCTGATCAAAGATGTGTTGTAGACTTTTATGATCTGTATAGACAATGCATTTTGTTCCGTACAGATAGTGTCTCCAAATCTTTAATGCAAATATTACGGCTCCTAATTCTAGATCATGGGTAGTATAATTCTTCTCACTACCCCTAAGTTGTCTAGACGCGTATGCAATTACTTTATCTTTCTGCATTAAAACACATCCAAAACCTTGACGAGATGCATCACAATATACAACAAAATTATCTGTTCCTTCTGGTAAAGTTAGTATAGGTGCACTACACAATTTTCTTTTGAGAAGTTCAAAAGCTTCATCCTGTTTTTCTCCCCACACAAACTTTTTGTCTTTCTGGGTCAATTCCGTCAGAGGTTGAGCTATCCTTGAGAAGTTTTCTATAAATCTTCTGTAATATCCTGCTAAACCTAAGAATTGCCGTATCTCTGTTGGGGTTTTTGGTACTTCCCACTTTTTAACTGCTTCTATTTTAGCTGGGTCAACTTGGATTCCATTCTGGTTAACTACGTGTCCTAGGAATTGCACTTCCCTTTTCCAAAATTCACATTTCGAAAATTTTGCGTATAACTTTTCCTTTCGTAGTAATTCCAAAGTTAACCTTAGGTGCTGCTCATGATCTTCCTTATTCTTAGAATAGATTAGGATATCATCTATGAACACTATTACAAACTTATCTAAATAGGGTTTACATACTCTATTCATTAAGTCCATAAATACTGCCGGAGCATTGGTTAAACCAAATGGCATCACAAGGAATTCATAGTGTCCATACCTAGTTCTAAATGCAGTTTTTGATATATCATCATCCTGAACTCTTAATTGGTGATATCCAGATCTTAGGTCTATTTTGGAGAAATAACTATATCCTTGTAATTGATCAAATAAGTCATCAATCCTAGGGAGAGGATACCTATTCTTTATAGTAACCTTATTTAATTCCCTGTAATCAATACACATTCTAAATGTTCCATCCTTCTTTTTAACAAATAGAACTGGTGCTCCCCAAGGTGACATACTAGGACGTATAAATCCCTTATCTAATAATTCTTGTAGTTGGCTCATAAGCTCTTTCATTTCAGTTGGTGCTAAACGATAAGGGGCTTTAGCAATAGGGGTTGTTCCGGGCATTTCCTCAGAGTTGCTAAGGTTAGAGTACTTGACAGGACCAGTTTCATGAAGATAGTTATCTGAATTCATGCTGTCCAACTGTTCTTATAATAATTCTTAATTAGTTAGTCACATATTATAACACAAAATTATAATCACAGAATTTACACATACTTAGCACATAGTCAAAATAATATCAATTTAATCTGAGCTTATGGTTATAGTCTAGGTATTGTTATGATACCTAATTCTCTATAACCAATAGCTCTGATACCAACCTGTCACATCCCGGCGGAAGCGCGAAACGATGTTCGGGTGTGACTAGCTTTTATCAGAGTGCATTAATTATAACAGAATAATACGTAGAAATATGATTAAGTAAAACAACTTAAGACATGCTTTTTATTTATAACATCCGAAGTTACATCACATTACATAATATATCAAAATTGATGTAACTAATTACAACTAAGTTAAACTATAGCATGTTCTTCAAACGCGGTGGAAATGGGCGTCCACGTACACACTGAAGTCAACAATGTTGACCGTCAGGGTAACGCAAACCCTTCCCACTATTTCGCCCCAACCATTGTGGACATCGAAACTGAAATCAAACGAGTTAGTCATTTTGCCCTGAAAAAGCACACATAACAAAGTCAACAAAGATGTTGGTGAGTTTCATAGGTTTATATAACAAAAGTTATTTTGTTGATGTATTAGTTACAACCAAACCTGCAAAAACATAATCATACTGTCACGAAATAATTGCATCCTAACCCTCATTCCGGTTAGATACAGGAAAATAGTAACAAACCTCATTCGGTTGATACTAATCTTCACAAAATCGAGTACTATTGTATCCTAACCCTCATTCCGGTTAGATACAGGGAAATAGTAACTAACCCTCATTCGGTTGATACTAATTCTCCTAAGTAGCGCTACTAATATTACCAGACGGTTCCTCATTCGAACTAATGGTTGTATCACAAATAACAGTAAGTTAACTCAAGTAAAAATAATACATCAACCATAAATGTATGCTTTTCCCCCAAAACTTTACTGAATATCAAAACGGTTGGAAAATGGGGCTATGAACTCACCGTATCTTCCACTTGAACCTAATAAAACAGTTCACAGTGTTAGATAATACTTCAATATTTTTCTGGTTTTAGTTGACTGTAAAAAGGCAAATGGACTTTGTAGAGAAACATCCTCGGGCCTCAAAAATTCCCTTTTTAATTGTTTCTATATAATAATTGTAATTTACTTTATAAATTACAAAAATAATCCAAATATAGCTTCTGTCTTCTAAAAAATTACCAAAATTTTACAGAAATTTATTTATCCCATTTAGAGTCTCCTGTAATTTTTATAGCATTTATCTCCCAACAGATTATTTATTATAAAGTCTATAAAATCACAAAAATTCATAAAAATTAGATACTGCAGTAAATAAATTCTCATATTTTTACAGTCAACTTCAAATATTATATATAACAACATATAATTAAATCACAGTCCCAATCCAGTCAGAATAATTTCTATAATTTTTCATAATAATCCCAATATTTATCAAAATATTCAATATTGTCCCATAAGTCCTCATAAGTCCATAGAATTTCTTCCAACAGTCCAATAGCATCATATAATTTTTATAGAATCCAGTTATTCATAGATTATTTTCTGTGAATCTCCTAAAGTTCTCATAAATAGTTAAAAATAGTTTCCGTTTATGAAAAATTCCAAGATTTTTACAGAATACTTATTATATATCAGCAAACAACATATATTTATTTCATAGTCCAAATCGTAATATAACAGTTTCTGTAATTTCCTTAATAATCATAATATTTAGAAAAAATAGTTATACTATTCCATAATTCATGAAAATTATATATTCTGTACTAAATGTTGTAATATTTCATCTGTGATTTTATCCAGATTTATTATGTCCTTTAATTATATATTACGATTTATTTATTGCAGAACATACAAAAATTCGTATTTAAATTATAAAAAAGTATAAAATTCTGAAATAATTCCAGAGGCTTTTATACCTTAAAATAATCATTCTGAAATTTTATCGGAATTTTACCAAATTTATTTATATTTTTGACTTTTTCTTCTATTTTTCCATAATAAAATAATTTGTATAAATTATCTTGTTTATCAAAATTATACCAAAATTTCCAGTTTATTATCTCAATATAAAAACAACTATTTTACATGTTTATTCCCACAATTGCTTTCATTAAACATTTGTTTGATTTTTCTTAGCTTTTATGTTATAAATTTATAAAAATTCAATTGTATTTTTGTAAAATACATATTCCTGGATTTGGAACTTTATTACTTATAGTTTGAGGTTTCAAGTCTCTAAAAGGGTTTTAGATGATTACATCCATCTATATACATACATATCGATGTGTATGTATATATATATGTTTTGTAACATATATGTAAATTAGAACCTTTTCATTACCTTTGAATGATTTTGGAGGATGTCTATGCTTTCAAGAACTTGGAACACAGCAGTGGATGATGATAACCGAAGCTAATCTTGTGTTGGTTTCGGTTGTGGATGAATCCGAGGGTGTGTAGGAAGGTGATGGTTTATGGTTGTTTAACCGAAGGGAAACGAGACAGAAATGGATGATGATGGTGGTTGTATGAAAGTGGTGAGGAAACCGGTTGTTTGTGATGGTGGTGATCGGGTGTGGTTGAGAGGTGGTGATCGGTGGTGATGGTGTGTGTGTGTTTGCAAAAACCCGAGAGAGAAAGAGGAGGATGCTAGGTAGTGGCTTGGTGAGTATATGTTCCAGAACTCACGGTTTTAAAGCCATAGGAGAAGGGTGATTCATCATGGGAAAATTGCTAGGTGGCAAGCCCTCAACCTCCTTACCCGAGAGATTGCCACATCCCTTTGCCTCCATGAGAATCTAGTTTAGGAGCCTAGGTGTTTAGGCCTTGACTTTGGGTGTGAATGGGAGACATCCAAGAAATTCTTCTTGGAGTTATTATATTCCTTGTAATGATGGAGATGTAGGCGGTTTCAAGGCAAAAACCGAGGGTGAGGATGGTTCGATAGGTTACCGGGAGTGGTTTTGGGGTGTTGGTGGGTTGGTGTTCGAACAAGGCAAAAACCGAGTCAAAGGTTGATGGGTTTCGGGTATAATGTGGCCGATGGGTTATGGTGATAGTTTGTAGTGTTTAATTTGTTTGTTGGTTTGGTTTGGTTAAATTTTGGTATCTTCAGATATACATATGCCCGTAAGTATATATATGTACATATACGAGTTTAAATTATGTATATAAAAACACGTCATTCAAATGTTCTTTTATAATTTATAGCATATAATCATAGGCATGAATACACGCGTGAGTTTGATTCGTGTATTAGGTGATATACAACATGCATACGTAAAAGTTTGTATATTTACACACGTGGGTATGCATTTCAAGCTTATAAGTGTACGTATATACGTAAACTACCAATATACATACATGCATGTAACATGCATACGTAAAATATATTCACATAACATTTTTTTTTATTAATAATAATCATATACTTATAAAAAAATTCCAAGGTTGTTACATGAAGACATGGCATCTGGTATTTCAGCAGATATATACCTATCAACTTGGCTGCTATCACGAATTTTAAATGCTTCAGTAACCCACAAAAGCATATGACAATGAGGAAGACCCCTTTTTTGAAACTCAATTGTGTACAAATCAGCAGCAACCTTACCAAAAGGTCGTTCTACTCTCAAGAAATCAAGCATTTCCTTAACTTTCATTCGGAAAATCTTAGCAACAATATCAGGCCTATCTTGAGGTTTCAATGGAGTGCGGGCAGCGAAATACCTCGTTATTTCTGGCCATTTGACGTTACAAGTGAACGTAATAAAATACTACGGATTCCCATGCACTCGACATATCGCAAGCGCATCCTGGTAATGCTTATACATATAACGTGGCCCACTGGTAAATGAGGCCGGCAATACAACACTATTCCCAATGAAACGGCCCTCAGTATCACCCCTTAATAACGCATCATGAACACCTTGAAGAGATTCAGTTCTAAATAAGTTCTGATGAGATCTTATGTAATCTAAGCGGCTTTGTTCAATGCATATGTAAGCATCAACCAAAAATTGTTGAAAAAGACGACCTCCATTCAATAACAAAGAGTAGACACCATGCCGATCATGAAGCAGATAGCTGTAATACATGTTCATCGATAACTTTCTACTACCACCTTCTTCATCATGAATCAGCCTAAGGTGAGGTGACCATCCACCCTCTCCATGGAAAAACAACAATGGGTATTGTAACGACATGTAAAGAGGATGTAATTTGTTTACTCGTTGAGGCATGCCACTCTTAGAATGAATAACAATGTCAAAATCATCAGCAGGCGGAGGACTTTCAAGCACAATCACCCCTATTGTACCGGCAGCTGGACAATCATAAGAGCGCTCATTGGCTGAACCAAAAAGTCTAATAGAAAAGTCGGGAACAGATTCTCGCAAGCAAAGTTCTCTAGCTGAACGAAAAAGCTTTACCAAGGAATTAAATTTTTCCAAAAGAGACATTAGAAGCTCCACGATTTCAACATGAATACGCGAACAATCATCTCCTCCAAACAAATGCATTCTATTTGAAACCTCACGATCAGTGTCGTAGACATACATCTACAAGAAACGCGGCCTCTCATTTGGCGGAGGACACAACGTGCCAATCCAATGGCAAATCTGGCCTTCAACCCTAAACACGTACGGACCAGTACCTCTATTAATTGAGTTGTCTACAACTGCTCCAAAGACGTCATCGAAAACATCGAGTTATAAGAGCGAATACTATTAAGAAAATCAGGACGTTGATAAAGTTCTTTCACAATCGCCGGTGGATCCTGAGGTAGACGAACACGCACACGACCAGCCTTACAGCATTGATTATATCGAGGAGCACGATTACGTGCGACATGACTAAGGCGCTCAGCAGACCAGAAAAAAGCCCCACAAAACTCACACGCAAACTCGCACTCACCAGAATCGACGTACACATAAGGCTCAAAATCTAAATTGAGAGATGAGGTTGTGCCAACTATGATTCCATCAGGTGACAAATGTAACCTAGAGGATTCACTACCACGCTCGGTTACAGCACCACGATATGCACCTACATTACCGCCTACAACATTTAAAGGTGTATTAGAGGAAGAAGGCGGCCCCTTCCTTCTCTTTAAACTCTGAGCAAAAGCCATATACACTACTTAGACAACTAAACATATACTACATTGTCAATGTTATAGCATAGCATCCAACCTAGAAACGGTACATGTAACAATACTAAGGTAGCTACTATAAGCGAAGCATATCTACACACAAACCAACACGCAATTATCAAATCTATTTTTAAATTAACGCTGAATACAAAGATAACAATTTAACATACCTCAAGAGCCATACAAAGATAGTACTGAGTCAGCAACAATCTGCCAAAAACAATACAAACGATATACAAAAACAATTAACATGCTATTTTAATAATGGTGATTGAAACAGCCAATAGACACAAAAGGAACATAAATACCTTTCAGTGTATAAATATTATTTGATTTCATAAGTTTTTAAATTTCTTGAACTACTATTATATGCAGAGGCATATAATACGTGATAATACGTGATGTAGTACATATATAATATGGAACTGATGTTTTACAAAAGCTTTTTGTATTCATGGGTTAGGTATATATTTTCACCTGGACACTGATTGGTAGACAAAAGAGATTGCAGGCTTCTAAGAGTTTAGAAAAGACAAGGCACTTGTTGTTTAGATGTTAGTTTCTTCAGTTTCAAGCAAAAGAGATTTGCAATTGCTACTTTATACCTCTTAGGTTTTTTCTTCGATAGCGCGCGAGTCTTCATCTCTTACACATGTTATTATTATTATTATTATTTTGCGGACAATCAGTAAACATACTTTAGGATAATATAAGAGTAAACTTAGACTCATCAATTTTTGTGAATGCATCAAAGCCTTAAATACATGTAACCTAAGCAATAAAAGGTTTAACAAAAGGTTAGCATAGCCATAAGCAGTACCAATAATCTACACGAAAGATGCAAATGTAATAACCTAATTTTGAAAACTATCGCATTTGATCAATGAGTTTACCTTCAGAAGCAGTCCTAATCACCCTAGTCATTTGATTCTTTTACCATTTGAAATAAGTAAAATAACATGGAAAAAGACAGTTCAAACTAAATTAATTAAAAAAAAATGAAATACCCCTAAATGAAATACCCCTAAGATAATACTTCAGAATAAATGCAAGCCAAATGTTGTTTCAAGCATCAAATTCGGTGGTGTAAACATCTATACGTAGGTAAATATATGTAATCTATATGCATGAAAGACTTCAAAAGGAAATAAAAAAACCCACAATGTTTAATCAGTCATTAATTAAAAAATTAGTGAAATGATGAAATCTTGAGCGGTTGAGGTTGTAAATTTACAGAGCTTACCACTTGGTGAGAAGATAATCAAGCACCTTCAATAAAACAAAACACAAAAAGCTCAAAAGCTTTCTTCTGTAGACCATTGTAATTATCTTCTTCTTGAATCTGGCATTGAAGCAGAAAGCTGATTCAAGAGTGATTGAAACGTGGAAGCGCAGGACCCACACAAACATGCTTTTAATGTTGTAAAATTGAAGCAGAAAACTGATTCAACAGTGATTGAAACGTGGAAGCGCAGGAGCCACACAAACATGCTTTTATAAAACACTGTAAAACCGACCAATGTTTTTAATATATATTATAATATAATATATATACGTTTTAATAATTTGAACGATGTCTTTTTGTAAATGTAATTACTAAAGAAATGTTTCTTATAAAATAAGAGAATATTCTAAATAATCAAACTTTTTTAAAGTAGGTTATATTTTAAAATAAGTTTCTTTTTAAATAAAATGTTATAAACCAAAGTAATTAAAATTCGGAATTATAATAAGGAAATTTTTAGAAACAGTTAGTTTATTATTATTTTTGAGAAAAACCAAAAAACTTTAAAACATTTTCCAAAAAAAATTACTCATTATTTGATTACTTATAATCCTTATTAATTCGTAATTTTAATATTCAATCTTAAAAAATCAGTTTGTACTTAACAATTTATGTTATTAACTGCTTAACATTTTATTTATTCATCCGTGAAATACATGGGATAGTAATCTAGTATGATTAATAAATCATTACTATAATTTTTTTATCATTTATATAGTTGGTGCTATTGAAATTAACATTAAAAATACGGATTTAATAATAATCAAATTTGAAGTTGTGATTCTAGTTTCTATAGTAACACCCCGGAACCCGGGAACACTCAAAGTAGGTCATTCACAGCATAACACGTTTATAAACATGACATTCATAGCGGCAATTGGAATTTATCATAAATAAGACTTTTCTCAAAACAAAGTGTTGTTTCATATAAACATAAACGTAAATGTCATTCCTAAAATAGATGCCAGACTTATACTATCCCAGTAGTTTTCATGTCCATGCCTACATCTCCTCAGCACCACTAATTAACTACCAACTAACTATTATATATACAAAGTAAGCGGCGTTGAGTTAGTTATAGTTCTATATCAAATACTTTACATTCATAAATAACATTGCCTTTTCATACGTGAGCACACATTAGTACATACATATCAATATGATTATTTTACTATCATTCACCGTTTCATTCATTTATTATTTTTCACTGTAACGAATCAGTGTCATATACTGGGCCCCCAACCTAAGTTATGAGACTAATCACAATCTTAATGCCAAGTGACAAAGTTCCATTCAAATTCATAGTCGATCACGAGGATCAGACCCCTATGAGTATCCTTCTAGGAAGTTAAAGCCACCCACAGTTGAGCTAACAACCTATTAGTGTGAACCTCCATTCATACATGATCAATCTCATGAATTAGACCCCAGTGTTCATCCTTCTAGGCTAGATAAGTCGCCTATTAGTTGAGCTAACAATCCACATGGGATTGTGAACCTCCATACATTTGCTTGCAAGACTTTCGTTCATTCATTACGTTTCGCTTTACGTAATCATTATCTTTCACTTTCATTACATAATACTTTACTTATAATTTTAATAGCATACCAAATAAAGATTTACCAAAGAAACTTAATCCTTTTTAAAGTGTTTTTGTCACACCCTCAAAATCCGCGTGCGGGGTTTTACCGCAAGGCGCGTGACAAACCAGGATATCAGTCATTAGTTACTCAAAACGACTCTATATGAACTAACATTTAAAATCAGAGTTTAACTTTAAATACTGCGAAAGCGTTTAAATAACCAGAGGAACACAAAAAAATGTAACATGATTTGAAGCGCAAACAAACGCGCCCAAATGTTGTGCAAAACCAAAATATAAATGTTTAAACAAACACAATCAAAATATTATTCATAACATGCTGACAACATCATGATGTTGGCCCGTGCAACGTGCTCAAGCAATGGCGAACCTTAACCTGAGAATAGCATACTAATTGAGTCAACACAACGGTTGGTGAGTTCAAAAGTTTGCGTTAAATAATAATCAATAACAGTTGCAAAATAAAAGAAGTGTATTGTAATAGATAACTAGTCTATAAATGAAAAGTAATAATCATAGTGATTTCGGGATTGAAGCCGACTATGTTACGTTTGTTTCCTCCCACCACGACTTACCAGATCGTGACAATGTTCGTTAGGACAATATTGCACCCATCTGACCTCGGGTCACACAGGTGGGGCTCGTCAGACCCAGTAGTACTACCCAAAATTTCCCGCTAAATCATTATTAACAATCCGAAAGTGTGAGGACTTTCCATGGTAAACAACACTATATTATACTGTACACAACCCATGTAAATAAAGCGTTTGTAAAACCAGTATGCTATCTCACCCAAAAGAGAGTATGTAAAAGAGAGGGACATGAATTCACCTGATGCGTGTAAGAAATACTTAATGCTTAACTTGAAAGAAAGAGTGGGTAGACAACCCTCAGAGGTCACCTAGAACACACGAGTACATAAGTACGTGTACACATAAATCATAATGAAACCCTAAGTGCTCTACAACCAAAGAACTCAAGGTTTTAAAAAGACAATACACAACTGACCCAGTTAACCCGTTTGACCCGTTGGTGACATTATAGGCGAGATTCCATTAAATCTAACATATCAATACATTATACATGATTATCATACAACCAGATATTATATCATCTAAAAAGTTCAACCATGATCAACCACAAACCAACAATAGTCTCAATCTACCCATATGACCCATTACCATGAATCTCACAAATAGACCAAAATTCTAACTAACCTAATAAACATTCATACAACCCAAACAATGCATCAACCATATTAGAAATCATCTATGAACATACTAGCATGATCTTAATGTCCCAAACATACTCAAATCATCATCTTCAAGACTTTGTGCAAATAAAGTTTCCCTTTTGGGAAAGCACATCCCAAATCTTATCAAAAACTCAATACATTCATGAATTCATTAACAATATACCAATTCAAGCTCATATCAATATCTAGACATGATCACCAACATCTAATCACCATAATTCATCAATCATCATGAACAAAAATTTCTACTTTTGGCAATCTATGAACTACAACATTCATTCTTAGGTTTCTAGCATTCATATCATCAATTTAACATCCATATATCATCACAAACACTTCAATAACATCAATTCATTATCAAATCACCATATTCATGCAAATAAAGTTACTATTATTAGTAACCTATGAACAACGCATCAAAATCATAGCTTTCTTGCATAATCGACGTAAATTATCATCAATTGAACCTAACTAACATTACAACATCATCAAACAACAAGGAATTCGACATTCATCATCAAAATCGACCTAGGGTTCTAGCAAAATCAAAAACCCATGAAAACCAATCAAAATCTAACCTTTAAGTGTGTAAAGATGATGATTAGCACTTGTTAATCACTTGAAATGCTTGATTGCTCCTACAATTCAATGGTTCTTGGTGTTTCTTGATCAAATTCGCAAGGTATGGGTGTGTTTGAGGGGGTGCCACGGCCGAATGGTATGGGGGTTAGGGTTAGGTTGATTTTCTTTTAGTTAATTAATTGTAATTACCATTTAAACCCTTGTAATTTGTATTTTATAAAAACTAAGCCTTTTAATAATCTTTCTAAAAGGTTTTAACTAAAATATCAATAATATAAACTAATAACAATAATCATATGCATTATCTTTATTAGTTACAAAACACACGAATTTACATACACACGTTAACACGTTATGCGATAAAATTCATAATTAATATTTATATCGCGTAAATACATAAGTATAACACAATAATCATATTATTGATTAGATTATTATTAGTTTTTTATTGTTAATTATTTTTAAGTCACCAACGTTCAACGACAACTAGTGTGTGCTAACGACGCGTCTATGCAAGGCCTAACTGAACCTATTTATAGAATTCCTAGACTTATCGGCTGGGTTCTCGTGCGAGAACCCTTATTTCGCACGAGAACTTCATATTCTTTTGCTTCCTGAAAATCTCGGGGTATATATATACACTTGGTCATACACTATCCATAGTAAAATAAGTACAATTAATAGAGGAATAATTTATTTCAAAACAATTTCAAACTCAGTTAGAGACAATGTTAGCAGACATGAAATCCTAATAAACCAATACTTCAAATTTACGGATTGGTTTTATAAATTCTGAGTAAACAAATATAACCACACTAGGATATAGACTCGTTTCACGGGACTTTATATTGAACTAAGAACAAGATATCAAACGAAATTCAAAAAGGTGAAATGCTTTATCAACAGGATCTAGCCAGAGTTGCACACTAAAAGAAAAATAAGGTATTGTTTTGAAATCTTGCCCAGTGTAAGAAATGCTCTAGATTGATCTAGTTTGCTTTTTTGGTTTTGGGTTTCTCTTGAGGAGTTGAGGTTGTAGTCCTAGCTAGAAAATGAATATATAAGTTTGATTAAAATAACACATATCTTACAAACTAAGACCGTATATTTGTCTTTAAAAAGCAGTATAAGAGGAATATATATGTTATACTAAAAAGAAGATTTTTTGTGGATATTTGACACAATTATAGACCTCCTGATTTTAATTTTCTCACTTCAAACTCATATTAAATAAATACATAAACTACAAATGATATTATTTATCTTTTTGGATTAAAAATAGTTTTTAAGAAAGTATGCACGATTTATTTTTATATATGAATTTATAAAGAAACAAATAAAATAATATTCTAAAATATCAAACTTTATTTAAAAATACTTAATATTTTAAAATAAGTTTCTTTTTAAATAAAATGTTTATAAACCAAAATAATTAAAATTTGAAGTATAATAAGGAAAATCTTAGAATGACATGTTTTAAAATGGTTAGTTTATTATTATTTTTTGACATAAAACAAAAAAAGTTTAACATATTTTCCATAAAAAAATTTACTTATTATTTTATTACTCATAGTATTTATTAATATGTAACTAGGTATTGGCATCGCGCGTTGCCGCGTCTATACGAGTTTTAATGTAACTCTAAATCTAAATCAAATGAAGTTTCAAAACCACAATATCAGCAAAATACACAAAGTAAAACCCACCAAAACCCTAAATCCATAACACACCAGAACATGTAGAACCCAAAAACTAAATCAAAGCCAACACGATACACAAAACAGACGAAAACCAAAGCCGCAAGACCAACAAAAATCAAAGCCTTGAAAAGAGCAAAGAAAAGGAAAACCCAAACCTTAATAGCGAGAACCGTCGGGGTATCGATAACGAAAGAAAGAAAGCAAGAATCCGGAGAAAACAACACCAACGAACTCTATAAACGAACATAATCGAAACACATCAAAAACACATGTCCAGACACCAAAAACCAACAAAAAAAACCCTACCACCAAACCTCGAACCCACATCCAAACAAACCCTACAAAAACACAAACACAACAAAAAACAAAAAAAAAACACCGACCAAAGGTGTTAATAAGAATAAAATTAATATTTTATGTTATCTTAAAAAATAACTTTATACTTAATAAATTATGTTATTAACTACATAATATTTTATTTATTCATCCATGAAATACAAATGATAGTAATCTAGTATGATTAGTAAATCATTATTATAATTGTTTTATCATTTATATAATTGGTGCTACTGAAATTAACCATAAAAATACGGATTTAATAATAATCATATCTGAAGTTGTGATTCTAGTTTCCCTTTTGAGAAAGTGATTGAAATATTTTAATTCATCTTCTAGATTTCTGCACATTCGCCACACCAAAGGCCACGTAAAAGTCAATAATAGGAGGACAGCGCACGTGCCAAAATCATACACTATCTCTTTCAACCCTTTATATAATCACATTGGCTATGAAAAATCCAAAACAAATAATCAAATGGGAAATACAATTGTGATGCTAACACCTCTGATCCATGGAGTCGTGAAGCTAGCCGGATTAACACCACAAACCATAGAAATAGAGCCCGGAACCTTGATGAATATTTGGGTTCCAAAGGAAACCGTCACCAAATATGATCATAATATTATATATGTTCCCCCTACCAAGCCTGCAGTACTACTCCTCCATTCTTTCGCCCTGGATGGAATTTTCACATGGTTTTTACAAGTTTTGGCGTTGACCCGGGACTACGCGGTCTACGTGCCTGACTTCTTGTTCTTTGGTGGCTCGATCACCGATAGAAATGAGAGATCAGCGAGTTTTCAGGCCGAGTTTGTGGCTAAGGGGTTGGGAAAACTAAAAGTGGAGAAGGTGACACTTGTGGGATTAAGTTATGGGGGGATGGTAGGGTTCAAGATGGCTAAGATGTACCCCGAGTTGGTCAAGTCTATGGTTGCGTCGGCAACTGTCGTAGAGTTGACCGAATCCATTAGCCAGGAGTCGTATAAGCATCTAGGTATAACGAGATGGTCCGACCTATTGATGCCCGAAACGATAGGGGGCTGAAGAGGATGCTTTCCGTTGGCTTTCATAAGGTCCCCTGGCTACCCGATTTCATTTATCGAGATTTGTTAGAGGTAAAGTGTTTTTTTCATCAAGCTACTTTTTCTTTTCTTTTATTAGCGCACACACTTTCTATTCTACTCTTAAAAATAATCACAAGTGTTTTCTATATGTTAAATCAGAATTTTTTTTATTGGAGACTACATGATTTATCTCACGATATCCCGTTCAATGATTTCTATCACGTAGTTTAGTTGCAACATTTACATTCTCTAAATTCAATGATTGAGTTCTTATATATGTGTAGGTTTTATTTTATAATGAAACATAAAACTTACACAAGTTTGTTTTACCGCTATTAAATATTTGTTGCACCACCAAACACTCATCAGTTTATGAGAAGAATACACCATCTACCCTAAGGATTTTTCATTTGATACACATACCTATAAGTAACAAGATAAAGAGGTATGTGATTCATTATCAAATCCATATTAAAAATCCTATTATTTTCACCTACAAAATCAAATTTAAAGAACTAATTGATTAGATGAATTTCAATCTCAAAGTCATAGTGTACATAACATATTGATGTTATCTTTTATATCATTTTGCAGACGATGTTTAGCAACAGAAAAGAAAGAAATGAGTTATTAGAGGATTTAGTTGTCCACCTCATATACCAACTACCCACAGGTAACTTAAATTTTATTATCTTATCCAAAAAATTTACTTTTAAATTAATAATTATATCATATGAAAAGTACACTTTGTTCTTTACCTATAAGTTATGTACGTTTTAATTTTATGGTAGGAGATACATATGGTATGGGGAGATGATGACAAGATCTTTGATCTTGACCTTGCTATGACCATGAAAATGTAAGTCTCTATGCCCTTTGTGTAATATTAATATATTAATTAATTATATGAGTTACGATCCTTAACTCGTTACATAATAAATAACTCACTTAATTATATGAGTTACGATCCTTAACTCGTTACATAATAAATAACTCACTAGAGTTATGAATATGTTATAGTCTAATATTGTAGCTATGTTTTATCACATATAGGCGCTTGGGCGGCAAAACATCGTTGGAGTGGATAAAGGATGCAGGACACCTAGTACCGTTAGAACAACCATTCAAATACAACAAACGTCTTAAATGTATTCTTGAACATGTAACAAAGAATCATTTACGTAGTGATTGATTTATTACGTGCGTTTATGTGCACAATTTACAAGACTATGTTAGATATATATGTATGTGTGTCTTAATTGTATTTATTTCTTTTATCTCAACATTATTTTAAATATATAAAAGTGTGAACTTTTGGTTAAGTAGATGATTATATTTGCAATATTTACACGGCTTCTACATCTTTGAATTTTTAATGGTGGTTTTTAGATATTATTATAAAAAAATATGATCTTCAATCAACGTGAAACTCGCACAAAAAAAAAAGTATTTTCCAGGTCAACCCTTCGGTGCTTACAAATACAAAAACCATGTGCGTAATCTACTATTTGGCAAAGCTGTTTAAGGTTTTCTCGATTTGCGTCACTTTATTCGACAAAGTCCAATAAAATTTATCAAAATTATTTGAGATGTTAGTTGTAAAATCTCTATTACAGCTAGAGATTTAACCATGTGCGTTGTAGTTGGTTTTTACTTTCCAAACCTATCACAGCCTATTTGTTTTGACTATGATTAAATTGAATAAAAGAAATTTAAAAACACCAAAAACTAATAAAATAAATAAAAAAACAAAAAGTAATAAAAGCACATTAAAACAAAAAACTAATAAAAAAGTAATTAAAAGGAAACTAAAAGGTAATAAAGAAATTAAGAAAACAAAAAAAAATTGTCATAAAATTCGAGAAAACCATTCACGATAATATCAGTATTTTCTAAACATTTTAATTAATTTCAATTATTATAACATCTTTAGTTAAATAAGCAAAAGTATCGCCACTTGTGTTGTTAGCTTAATGGTAAATACTAAAAACTATGTATGAAAAAATAAATGCGCTTAATATCTTTTGTTAAATCAGATAAACTATTAGGGTATATTTACTGACATAAAACAAAAACTAGATTGAACTAAGGTTTTTTTTTTTTTTTTGAACAACCTTTATTAAAAAAACTAGCAAGAAGCTAGATTACAGGAGCAACATTCCAATTGAAATTACACCAAAATTTCCAATCTAAGCTAACGCATCTCTTTCTAGATTTAATCCAAATAAACGAAACCAATTTTACTTCTCCAAGGATCACTCTAAAATCTTTAGAAATATTGGAGAAAAGCCGATTATTTCTAGCCTTCCAAATACACTAAAGAGTAGACAAAAATATGGCATAAAGGAGGTCCTTGTATTTTTCATCAAAAGGCACAACTTGTAGACGGACAGAGCATCTCTAACTGTGTAAATGAGATCTTTGGGGACTTTGCACCATTCAAACACCGCCAACCATACCTCACTTGCAACCTTACATCGAATAAGAATATGATCCCCTGACTCTGAATCAGCACCACAAGAAGCACACGAGGGGGGAATCTGGATTCCTTTGGAGATAAGGGCATCTTTTGACGTAATGCAACTTATCTCAGCCCTTCAAGCAAAAACATTAACCTTTAGAGGAACCCATCTAGTCCAATGAAAACAAAGGTTGTAGGAACCAACATTTTTATTCGATCTCCGATCTCACAACTCTAGCCGCAAAATCAGTCCCATTTCTCCAACCCCACTGATCCGCATCATTTGAGGATGCTAACAGAAGACCTTTAGATAGGAGGTAATTAAGTTGAGCAGCAGATACCTGCCCAAGTACGGATGCCTTCCACTGCTAAAAAATGACCCGACTTGGCCCTCAAATTTAACCCGATCTATCACCTTACCTCCTTAACAACTTCCAAGAAGAATAGATCTAGATATAAATCTTTAAGCATGTCACATCCCGGCGGAAGCGTGAAATGCGGTTCGGGCGTGACTTGCTTTATCAGAGTACATTAATTATAGCGAAATAAATACAATATATATAAAATCACAGCATAAGACATGCTTTTATTTATAATATTTGGAATTACATCTTGTACATAGTTTTCAAAATTAGATGTAATTTTTCTACATTTAATCTACTACATGTCTTCAGATACGGTGGAAGTGTGCGTCAACGTACACGCTGCCATCAACGATATTGACAGTTATCGTGACACAAACCCTTCCTACCACTTCTCCCCAACCATAATGCACTTCAAAGCTAAGGTTAAAAGAGTTACTCGTTATCTCCTGAAAAAGCATACTTAAACCAGTCAACAAAAATGTTGGTGAGAACATAGGTTTATATTCAAACAAAATATTTTGTTGATGTATCAATTACAACCAAACCTGCTCATAACATAATCATACTATCACGAAATAATTCACAAATCAGATAATATTACATCTCAACCCTCATTCGGTTAGATGCAGGAAAATAGCAGCAACACTCATCCTGTTGGTGCAAATAGTCTCCTAAGTAGCGCTACTAATATTATCAGACGGTTCCTCATTCGAACTAATGGTTGTATCACAAATGACAGTAAGTCTCAAAATATTTTCAAAATAATACATCAACGTATTCAGTATACTTTTTCCCCCAAAACTTTACAAATACCAAAAGGGTTGAAAATAGGGCTATGAATCTCACCGTGTCTCCAAACTTGAACCTATAAAATAGTTCACAGTATTAGACATAATTTTCTTTAAAATTTTCAGAACCTCAGATGTAAGTATCTTTGGAAGTTCTACTAATCAATTAGTATATTATACATAATTTCTTAAAATTGGTCCAAAGTCTCCCATAAATTACCAAAAATACCTACGGTTATCCAAAAATCACAGAAAAAATTTGTAGACTATTATTTTCACAGTTAGTAACATCCCATAAATTCTATATCATGTAACTCCAAACAGATTATTTTCTTTAATTTATAATATTCCCAAAATTGGTTAAAAATAGCTTCTATATTTGATAAATTCTCAAAATTTTACAGACAACTTATTATAAATCATAGAACATTATAAAAATATATCAAGGTCCAACTTGTATCACATAAGATTCTGTAAATTTTAGAATAATCTTAATATTTAACAAAAATAGTTATATAATTACAAAAATTATGAAATTTTCACATTTTGTAGATTCAGATTTAATATTATATCCATGATTTTCTCAAAATTTATTGAGTAACTTAAGTATTTATTTCGATTTTATCAAAGCAGAGCACATAAAAATTCATATTTCCATTTTAACATGGAAATAAATTCCGAAATAATTCCGGTAGTATTTATACATCAAAATGATCATTATGTGATTTTATCAGAATTTTCTAAAGTTCATTTATATTTATTACATATTTTCTTGTAATAAACTACAAATTTACAAGGATTCAAACAATGTTTGTTTCCACAATCCTTTGTTTCATCATCAATTAATCATACAAGTTTCATGTTGATTGATATACATATTTTCACAGAAGATCAAATGAATATAGGTATTCGGTTATATATAGATTCAAGGATTTAGTTAGGCAAACCTTGTGATTTGTTTAACTTTGACAAAGAACCGGGAGTTGGTGCAGCTAGAGTCCACGAATGGTGGTGGTTACGGGTGTTAGGAATCGAGTGAGTTGTGGTCGAGTAGGTGATGTTCCAAGGAAATCCCGAGAGTTTGTAAGGAGCAAAGCGGTTGCGGTTGTGGTTTGTTGGTGTGTTCACCGGGAGTATCCAAAAGAGAGAGTAAGAGAGGCTGGAGTGGTGATGGTGTGCGACTGAAAAGGGAACCGAATGGAGCCTTTTATAGGGGCTCGGCCGAGAGGGTGATCATGTGACCTAGGTTTAGCTTAAGTGAGTCATGGTGCTAGCCATGCAAGGTGGCGGATGGCGGTGTGTGTGGGTGTCTCAAGGCAACCGAGGAGGCCTAGGGAGCTGCCACCTATCGGTTTATAATTATGGTGGTGTAGCAAGGTGGCAATTGGTGGTGTTTGCGGTTGAAGTGTGACAGAGAGAATGCCAACTAGTCCCGAGGGTAATGATGGTGAGGGTGTGGTGGCGGTTTCATGGTGGTTTGGGCGGTGCAAGGTGGTGGAATGTGGTGGTTCGGGAGGTGGTTCGGTGGTGGTATAAGGTAAACTGTGGGCATGGGGTGTTTCCCGGTTGGGTTTGGTTTTAAACATAAAATTTAGGTTGTGTTAAAACATGTGAGGTTTTGGTGTTAAGTTCTTTTGATGTTTAAATGTTACTTGTGTTATGATGTTTAGGTTGGGTTGTGTTTTCTTTGGTATTTAATTTATGTATGCACATTTAAGTTTATAGTAACATAGATAACCAATAGGTTTAACTTATGGTATACATATACATATATGCAGAATATCTGACCATACATAGATAATTATAAATCCAACTTACATGTAGAGTATATATATATACCATAAGTAACATATATGTATGTACACAAACATGCATGCTTCATTTTCACTTGCATGCACACGTAAATTTTCCATATTCATATATGTATGCAAGCATGCATACATAAAATTTGGTATATATAAACATGTATGTGTGAATTCCAGGTATATAAACATACATGCATACGTGAATTTCTAATATATATGCATGCATGCAAACATGCATACGTACATCCTACAGATATATATACAAACTAGACATTGTAACGTAAATATAATCGTAATATTATAATAAAAATTTTAGGGTTGTCACAAAGCACACCCTCACCAGACCAACTGTCAAACCAAAAGCGGGCTGAGTCACCCCTCCCCACCTTGCAACATAAGAAATTTGGAACATCAATACCGATGGTTGCAAGGTCATTAACGACCTTAACGATATTCTTCCATGGGCCACTAATACTTGCAAGGTGTCACACCCCGGGCCCAGAGAGGCGGGACGTAACGATCAGTAAAGAACAACCAAAATGCAGCGGAAACTAAATTGTTTATTACAATACAACTCATAATATTTACTTTAGAATATTGGCTTTGTTTCAATTCAGAAGATGCCTTAATCTACAATCCATAGGTATCATGATCAATCTCTTGGTCAATATTTCTTGAGGCTTCAGTAACTAAGGCTTCTAGGCTCAACTTTTGTCTTCAACATCTACCCTTACTTCTTGTTTCGGATTTAGATATCTTCTATAGCTAAACTATTCTCCCTAGCTATACCTGAAGACATGCTCAAAAGAATTTGTGTCAACATAAAGTTGGTGAGTTCAAGTGCTTAAAATTTAAAAGCAAAAGCTTATGAAAAGTCTCATTTGATTTTAAAAGAATCGTTTTTTGTTTCAGTTATCGTGGGGGTATCACAATCAACCCTGCACTCAGTCCCCGGTTGGCCTCTTCTAAACTTGTGTTTAACCGGATATTCCCGAAGGAAGAACTGAGCCTCAAAACAGTGAACCATACCTGCCAGGATGGTTCACAATAGTTTCTTACGCAAAACCTATCACATGCCACAACGACCCCTCAGGATCTCAGTAGGGTGTCTCCCTGTAACGGGAGCCACTGTGTGTGGGGGATTCCCAAAATAGATCTATCCATATAAAACAAGCGGTTCACGAAATAATTAATGATTGTGAGTTAGGTATCAGCAGGTATCAACAACAACCATAACAAACAAGCATCATAAAATAGCATAGTTAATAGTTTCAGTTCAAACAGAGCATGCTTCATCCTCAAAGCAGTAGTAAAAAGGGATCACTAGAACTCACCTGGTATCCTTAAATAATTCTGAGCTTGATAAAGAAAAAGGATGATCACCAACAAGAGATCCTAATTAGAACATATAAGATTCACGTTTAGAATTAGCACGATGTCATTACATGCGTGCGGTTGAGCTCTTTAGTTAACTTGAAGTTAACGATTAGTATCATTGATGTACCTTAGCTTCTTGTGAAAATTATCAATTGTTATGTACTAACTCATGCATATTAGGTTAATTAATGCCTTTATCCAATAAATGATTCTTTGCATAATGAATGTAGCCATAAACGGTTGATATCAAGGATTCCAAATCTTTATAGATAATTTTTATTGATGATGTAAGTAATCTATAATGTTCCAAATGATGTTTATAATGCTTACACTTACATCATAATGTTAAATTGATTGATGCTAGAGTAATCCAAATATTGATAATAGTTGTCGATATATTGAATAAAAGGGGTGATACAAATAATATTTAATCCAATAATAATGAGATAATCGACTAATAATAATAATAAGATAATTGATTGTTATAGTGTTTATAAATCTTTTTCCTTGAATAAATACGTGTAGATGTCGGTTAACCTAAGTATTTATTGTATACATGAACAGTCGTATTTGAATGTGTTTTACATCTCAAAGTCTTGTAAGGTTTTAGTGTGCCATGTGATCAAACAGAGTTGTATCATCAATAACATGTTATAAACATTTCTATATTGTAATGCTACATATATTATATATAGGTTGGATTCTAATAAATATCGTTCCTACTTAAGTCTCATGTCAGAACTATCTATTTAAATCAGATAATAATATCAAGTGGTGTTCATTTTCATTTTATAATTTATGTATTTTGTATAATTGGAGCTCAAGTAATACGCATATAGATTATAATTAAATTTCAAATGCATTACATGTGCGATTATACCTTTCACTCGATTCACGTTCGCTAACCCACTCGTATTGCTCTTGATCCCATCACAATCTTGTTGTTGACTACCCGTGACCTCAGTTGACCATCGGTTTAGACCATGGCTTAACCTAGTCAAGACACACTAAAATTATATACAAACACTTCTACATTATTATTTCATAACCAAATGAAATTATATCCGTAGCATACGTTACCATATCCCTCGGTTATAACTTTTACCATCAACATCCACCGCATGCAGCCACTGTCCACCACGATCACATTCAAGGTCTGGACCTCCTACTCGGCTAGAACCCTCACCGGAAATAACCTAACGTCGCCAAAACCCCCGGATCTGGTCCCGTATTTAACATGCAATCACAAGAGCAGCCTTAGATCACTACCACTAACCTTTACCCACATCACCACCATCGGTTTAAACTTCCATTACCAAAATAGCACCATCATCATGACCATTAACACTTCAGTCACAATCACAGCCAACAACCATCGACCGCCAACATCACCACCATTATCAGGTCTCGACACCATCATCATGACCACCATAGCCATCACTATCGGACCATTACCACTGTAGCAACCCTTCCGATAGCCATCACTATCGGCAGTTGCCTCTGGTGAGGACTTAGAGATGTTACCAGCTGCATCCTGTTCATATGCTGAATCAGGAAGAATGGCAGCCTCACCAGATGTTCTGATCTCCTCTTCCATACTGGGAGATAGAACATTGTAATCCCTATGCTGTGGGCTCTCAGCAACACTTGGATCCTCCCTCTCATTGGTTGAGGTTTGCCCAGTTGTTATAGGTTCCAGGGGAGAGGGTGGAGTGTTAAGCTGAGTCAGCATTTTTGCAATAATAATGGTTGGACTTTGTGGGGCGGTTGCAATGGGAGATAGGGGTGAATCTGTGTGCACCTGGGGAGAGTGGTGCTCTTCAATGGTAACCTTCTCAAGTAAGATAGGTTCCCGAGATGTGGCTGCCCTGGAAATGGTTGCTTCAGGATCCTGTTGAGAGGATGCCTGAACGGTTAAGACTGGTAGAGTCCTTGTAACTACTGGGGGATTAATACCAGTAGCTACTTCCTGCCTTTATTGTGCAGGGGCATCCTCGGGGGACTCAACTCCCTGAGTAGCCTTTTTGGGCTTTTTGGTTTTGGGTTTGGTCGAGACTTTGGATTTGGAGGTGGAGGCTGTGGGTTCCCGCTGCTTGGGTTTTAGCAGCTTGGCAGCCTGTTTGAGATGTTAGTCTGAGTTGTGCCTGGAGTATACTTCAGGCAATACTGCCAGAGTAGGGACTCCAAGGCAAACAAGTCCCTCAGCTTGAAGCTGGTTTTCAATGATGGCCATGATGAACCTTGAATATAGTATCCATCGGTTAGCCAAAGGTTTCACAGCCATATCCTTAAGTTCTAAAAATATTATTTCAGAAAAATTTAAACTTTGTTGCTCTAGGATGGAATACAATACCTGTTGCCACCTGGATGACATTTGATCCCCTGAAGAAGTTTTAGGGGCAAGACAGACATTGACCATGTGAAAGATCAATCGTTCAACATCATGGAAGTGCTTGTTGCGGATGGTAGAAGCACGAAGGTCACCCTGGTATCCATGGTGGGCAAAAGATAGATTGGTTGTGCCCTTTGGATACTCAGTGATGAAGGTGGCATCATTCAAATTTAGGGTTTGGCGAATGATTGCAGAAGTGATGACCACCTTTTGGTTGTTGACAAACGACTGGAGAGAGACCTCGGTGTCATTCTCCCCAGTGGTAAGGGTGACGTTCGTCCAGAACTGGTTTAGGGATTCGGCATAGATAGTCGGATTAAGAAGAAAGGCCGTTTTGTATGGAGAATGGACCATTAGATCAATGGCATTATCAAACTTGGTCCAAAAGGGTGATTTGGTAAGGTAGGCAACACAGTTGTGTCTTGGTTTGAGCTGCATGGTCGCCATTAATGTGAGGAGAGAGGTTGCAGAGTTTTTGAACGTCAGGTTTGTGAGAGAATGAAAAACTCTGAAGTTAGGGTTAGGTATATATAGGGTATGGGTATGAAACGGCTGAAAGAAAACGACTGAAGGTTTTGGTGTTAGTCATCAGTTGTTTTAAACGACTGATGACATGGTTTTAACCTTCAGAGGTTGTAAACAACTGAAGACTTGGTATTAGTCATCAGTAGGTATAAACTACTGAAGACATGGTTTTGGCTTCAGTTGTTATAAACGTCTGAGAACTTGGTGTTAGTCATCAGTAGTTGAAACTACTGAAGACATGGTTTTGTCCTTCAGATGTTGTAAACAACTGAGGACTTAGTGTTGTCATCAGTAGTTGTAAACTACTGAAGACATGGTTTTGTCCTTCAGTTGTTTTGAAATGAAACATCAGTTGTTTGAATCAGCTGAAGAGTAAAGTTACTCATCAGCCGTTGTCGTCAATTCAGTTGTTTCATTCTAACCTCAACACTTACTCATCAGACTTTGTCTTATTTTTCAGACGTTTCGTTGGTCATCAAATCTTGTGAATATTTATTCTTCAGCTCTTGTGAACAGATGGTCAGAAGGTGTGATGAAATAAATTATTCTTCAGAGCTTGTGAACAAATGTTGTCTTCAGTACTTATGTGTAAGATTACACATTAGTACTTGTGGACAAAATTTGTTCTTCAGTACTTATTTGTTAGAAATCGACATCAGTAGTTATAACCACATCAGTAGTTGTAACTTCATCAGTTCTTTTCAACAAATAATGTACTTCAGTACTTTGAAGTATTTTGGCCTTCAGTAGTTATGACACATCAGTAGATATGAAAAATAATGAAGACAAAATAACTCATCAGTACTTATTTTTGACTTTTGTATACTAATGCTCATCAGTACTTGTGACCTGAGAGCATCAGTATTAGTCAATTATTCCAGCTGCACCATACCAAGCCTTAGTACAAGATTTTGTAAAGTTGCACTGTCTAAAGGCTTAGTAAATATATCTGCAAGCTCATCAGCACTAGGAACAAACTTTGGATCAATCAGACCTTTTTCATAATAATCCCTAATAAAATGATGTCTGATCTCAATATGTTTGGTCCTGGAATGCTAGACTGGATTCTTAACAATACAAAGGGCTGAAGCA
Organism: Flaveria linearis; assembly: GCA_024085815.1. NCBI lineage: Eukaryota > Viridiplantae > Streptophyta > Magnoliopsida > Asterales > Asteraceae > Flaveria > Flaveria linearis. Next base: position 17,451,047 of record CM044015.1, on the reverse strand, counting down.
CTATCCATGAGTAATGGTGTCTTAGTCTCTGTAATGCCATAATCCAATAATAGATTCTGAAGCCAGAGTACCTGGGATGTACAACTTGCAGCAGCAATGTACTCCGCTTCAACAGTTGATGTAGCAATTGAAGTTTGTTTCTTACTCTGCCAAGAAACTAAACAATTGCCTAGAAATTGGCATCCACTAGAAGTTGATTTTCTGGTGACTTTGCACCATGCATAGTCACTATCTGAGAAAGCAACTAATTTGCAAGAATGCCCAGTAGAATACCAAAGTCTGAGAGATTGAGTACCTTGCAAGTATCTAAAGATCCTTTTAACTGCAATCAAATGGGATTCTTTAGGTGCAGCCTGAAATCTAGCACAGACACATGTTGCAAACATAATGTCTGGTCTAGAAGCTGTAAGGTACATCAAGGACCCAATCATACATCTATAAAGGGTTTCATCAACCGCTTTACCTTTCTGATCAACATCCAGTTGTGTGGTGCTACTCATGGCAGTAGAACAGGGCTTACAGTTTTGTAAATCAAACTTATTCAAAAGATCTTTTGTATATTTGGACTGATGGATGAAAGTTCCATCAGTCCTTTGTTTGATTTACAAACCCAGAAAGAACTGTAATTCTCCCATGGCACTCATTTCAAACTTCTTTTGCATTAACTTTGTAAATTCATCACACAACTGTGGATCAGAGGATGCAAAAATAATATCATCAACATAAATTTGACCAAGTAGCTTATGCTTCCCTACTTTCTTAATGAATAAAGTTTTATCTATGGAGCCTCTAGTGAAATTATTTTGAAGAAGAAAGTTAGACAATGTTTCATACCAGGCTCTAGGAGCTTGTTTCACTTCATATAGAGCCTTATCAAGCTTATACACCCAATCTGAATGTTTATTATCCTCAAAACCTGGTGGTTGACACACATAAACCTCTCCTTTTATTTTACCATATAAAATGCACTTTTGACATCCATTTGAAAAACTTTAAGATTATGAAAAGCCGCATAAGCTAAGAACAACCTAATTGCCTCCAGTCTGGCTACAGGGGCAAAGGTTTCATCATAATCAATACCTTCTTCCTGTGCAAACCCTATACAACCAGTCTGGCCTTGTTCTTAACAATTTGGCCCTTTTTATCTGTTTTATTCCTAAACACCCATTTAGTGCCTATTGCATACTTACCTTGGGGTAAAGGAACAAGCTCCCACACTTGCTGCTTTTTGAACTGAAGAAGCTCAAGCTGCATTGCTTCAACCCATCCATTGTCTCTTAATACAACATGATAGTTCTTTGGCTCTTGCTGACTGATGAAAAGAGCATAGAAGCAGTAATTGGACAATTGACTTCTGGTTGAGACTCCAGCATTGATATCACCAATGATTTGAGACATTGGATGATCCTTCAGCTCTTTATAAACAATGAGGTCTGTGCAAGTGTTTGTAGGACCTTCAGCAGCAACAGATGTTGATGATGATTCTTGAAACCATGTTGGTGATGGCAACTCAAATGAAGTAGAGGATTCAAAAATCTCATCAGCATTTGTTGTTGGCAGAAATTCTCTCTCTTTATAACCATACTGTTTCATTGATACATCTTGTGTGTTCTTGCTATAATTTGTTCTAATTCGTACGCTATTCCGCTGCAAATCCAATCTAATTGATCAAACTAGATGATTAGATCCTTTCAAATGGTATCAGAGCTAGTTAATCATTGATCGATTTAACAATTAATCATTGAAACTGCTCTTTAGACATCTACGTTTGATCGAATTAGCAAATTTGCAAGAATCGGTTATAGAGATTGAGTTTCTGCTGCTTCTGGTCATTCAATTTGAGGTTCTACGTGATTTTGAGCTAGATTTACTGAAATTACTTTGAATTTGCTTGAATTTGTTCAATGGCGACACCAACAAATGATCGTCACAATATTGGCTCCTCAACAAAGCCTCCGATGCTTGTTAGGAGTGAGTATAACATCTGGTAACGACGTATGCTCCATCACCTGTCTATCAACAGCGTTGGCTGTTGGAAATCTGTGGTGCATGGACCATACAAGCCTATGGTGAGTACTCCGGAAACAAATGAGAGGGTTCCGAAGAAACCTGATCAATATTCGGATGAAGATCTAAAGATGTTCAAAATTGATGCTAAAGCCCATGGAATTCTGGCCATGGCACTGCCTAATGAAATCTATTCAGGGCTTATGCATCATGAAACTGCTTATGACCTCTGGGTTGCTCTGAAGGAATAATTTCGAGGAACTGATAAGGTCTTAGCAAACACTAGGGAAATCCTTGCCCAACAATATGAGATATTCTCTCATAGGAAGGATGAGACTCTGACTCAACAGTTTGAGCGATTCTCATGTTTCATTTCTGAGCTGAAAATGGTTAAACAAGAGTATTCAAATAGCCAGATGAACAACCGATTCCTCAGATCCCTGCCTGAGAGATGGGACACATACACTATTGTCCTATGCTCTAGTGCAAATCTGAGCACTCTATCTCTCACCCAACTTCATGGGAAACTGCTGACATTTGAAAGAGAGATAGAACAGAAAAGGAAGTTGTCCTCATCTGGAAAGCTCACTGATGACTTTGTATCAGGCAATACTGCACTGATAGGTCAGGAGTCAGAGTATACTACATCAGAAAGTGCCTATGATGAGCATATTGATTTCTCTACTAATGTAGAACATGATTTTATTGGTGTGGATGGTAGTTCAGGTGGCAACAGTGATAACTGGTGCTTTTTGATGGAAGATTTGAAGGGCATTCCAGATGATGATCTGGAAGAGATGGATATTTTGAGCCAAATGGCAATGATTAATATCAGATCTTAAAAGTTCTACAAAAGAACTGGTAGGAAATTCCCTGGTCTCTCTGGCAAAACCAAAGTTGGTTTTGACAAGAGCAAGTTGAGGTGTCACAAGTGACATAGGCTTGGACACTTTGCTAGAGAGTGTAGATCATCTGGATCTAACTCATCTGCACCCTTTGTGACCTTCCCAAGCAATAGCTCACAAAACAAAGGGCAACATTCCACCAGTTCTGGTCATCCATCACAAGCTCAGTCATCACCTGCATATTTTGTCCCTCAAGGCCATATGCCATATCCTTACCCCTGCTATTACATGCCTCAGACAAACCAAGTTCAAGCACCCATTGCTCAACAACCATATGCCCTTCCTGAGCCTCAACCATCACAATCTCATCAACAATCTCAGCCTCAACAACACAGCTTTTTCACCCCAGGAGTTGTTGACTGGAGCAGTTTACCAGATGATATGTCTGGTCATGAACAACTGTTTCCTGGTGCTAGTCAACATGGTGGTGACAATCCCTTTGGAAACCTTGCTCTCATGGCCCTGGAGTCTGCTGATGGTTCATCTTCAAATGCATCATCACAGGTATCACAGGTATCTTCAGAGGCCAACGCCAAGTTATGTTCTGAATCATGCGTAGCCACATGTGCATCTATTAGAGAATCAAATGTAGCTTTAATTAATAAAAATCTTGAGCTAGAGCAAGCACTTTCCAAAAGTAAAGCTGAGTTTGAGTCTGTTTTGCATGATAAAAATGATGAAATTTATAAACTAAAATGCCAAATCACAGATGATAAGGCTAGGGAAGAGGTACTTTTAGAGAAGTATAAGGACCTCAAGGAAACTCTTGCATCTACCCAAGTAGAGTGTGAACGCTAGGTAACTTCCTGCAAAGGTTTTGAAATGCTTCTCAGCAAGCAATCAGCTTCAAATGTGAAGTATGGAATTAGTTATAATCACACTGCTCCTCCTACATATTTTACTCCCAGGCTAGAAGTAGAATCTGAAGGAGAAAGCAATAACCAATCCACCTCATCATGTGATTCATCTTCTGATAAAGCACCAAAGTCAGAGGATGAAGTTAGCATTAGTTCCTCACAAAACCAATCAGCTAATGCTGAAACAGCTGATGGCTCAAATGCTGACAGTCGCATGATCTTAGAGTTGATCACTTCAGGTGTTGTCTCACAAAGTACTGAAAGTACTGAAGCGCAAGTTACAACTCCTGAAGAACAAACCCAAACTACTGCAAGTACTGAAGGGAAGAAAACTGCAAGTAGAAAGGGTTTGAAAACTACTGAAGAAGATATCAGGAAAGCAAGTACTGAAAGGAAAATTGCAAGTACTGATAGAAAATGGCTGAAGAACAAATCTTCAGTAGTTTCATCTTCTTCAGTAGATGATCAACTAAAGATGAAGAAGAAGCCATGTGAAATATGTGGCTTATTCAATCATCTTACTGATGATTACTGGTATAGAAAGGGTTCCAAACTCAATCAAAATCAGAACATTAAAAAGAAGATTAATAAAATGAAAGATGAGTTTGAAACCAAGTTTATACCAGCAACATCTAAACCTGAAACCCCAAAGTCCTTAAAGAAATCCAAAAAGAAGGAAGGGGTTTATCAGGCAACAGCTGAGGTTGCTCAAAGGAAGATGGTGTAACACTGCAACCCATCACAGCCAAGAGCTGATGTGTCTGATGAGCTGAAAGCTTTAGCAAACAATCAGACACAACTTATCATGATGGTTCAACATCTATTGGGGAGAGTCACCCAATTAGATACTCCTGTGCTGAAACCACAGAAAAGGAAATCCAATCCAAAGGAATCCTCTTCTACACCATCTCCACCACCTCAGACTGTCAATCATAACAAACAAGTTAGTATCAAATATGTTGATAAGAATAGACCCAAAACCAAAAAGGTTGGGTCTCAAAAACTAACTAATTTGTTGTGATGAATGCAGGGTTCTTCAGCATGCCAAAGAAGCATCTGGTATGTAGACAGTGGAGGATCCATGCATATGACAGGGAGCAGCTCTGTTCTTAATGACTACTCTCAAGGAAAGAACGGGTTTGTCTCTTTTGGCAATGATGCAAAAGGTTACATCATCGGCAAAGGCTTTGTTTCCAATGGTGAAATAAGGTTCGATGATGTTAACCATGTGGAGAATCTCAAGTACAACCTCTTGAGTGTCAGTCAAATGTGTGATTAAGGCCATGTTGCACTTTTCACCATCCAGAACTGCAGGATTCTGTCATCTAAAGTTCTGAGTATGATTGACAAGGTGTTGGATGAACATACTCTCCTGAAGGCCAACAGGACAGGAAGAGTATATGCCTTAGATCTTTCAAAGGAAATTGATCTAAAAGGCCATCCTTGCCTATTCTCCAAGGCTTCTCCTCAAGAATCTGAACTATGGCATAGAAGGCTTGGTCATGTGAATCTCAAAAACATGAACCAGCTGATTCACCATGGTTTAGTAAGAGGGTTGCCTATGAAGGAGTTCAAATGTGATGACAACTGCACTGCCTGCTTAAAAGGGAAGCAACACAAAGTATCATTCCCTCCAATAGAAGAGCCAAAGTCCACTGCCTGCTTGCAATTATTGCATATGAATCTTTTTGGTCCTGTCAGAGTGATGAGCGTGGCAAAGAAGAAATATTGTTTGGTAATTGTGGATGATTACTCCAGATTTGTATAGACTTTCTTCTTGCACTCCAAAGATGAAGCTGCACAAGCTACTACGAACTTTGTGTTGTATGTTGAGAAACAATATTCCCTTCCAGTCAAGTGTGTGAGGAGCAACAATGGCATAGAATTTAGAAATCACACACTTTTAATGAATTCTACTTGTCAAAGGGAATCAAGCGGCAGTTTAGTATTCCAAGAACTCCTGAGCAAAATGGAGTAGTGGAGAGAAAGAACAGGACACTGGTTGAAGCTTCCAGGTCAATGTTGGCTTATTCAGGCTTGCCATTGACATTTTAGGCTGAAGCTATCAACATAGCTTGCTATGTGCAAAATAGAGTATTAGTAAATCAGAGGTTGATGAAGACTCCTTATGAAGTGCTACATCATTTGGCCCCTTTGATTTCATTCTTTAGAGCATTTGGGTGTCCCTGTTACATTCTCAACACAAAGAATCCACTCCAGAAGTTTGAATCAAAGGTGGATGCAGGGTATTTTGTTGGTAATTCATCTACTTGCAAGGCATACAGAGTTTTCAACTGCAAAACAAAGATGGTTGAAGAGACTTTGCATGTGAAGTTTAATGAATCTCCAAAGGACAAGATTCCACAAAACCCTGTGGAGTTATTTGATTTGGACATACTGCAATATGTTATTTATCAGTCTCCAGCTGTTGTTCCTGTCAATAGTTCTCCACCTGGTGGTACTGATGATGATGTAGTCAGTATTCACCTTTTCAGGTTTAGTGACCAACTGCCTAAGTCATCTAAACCTGATGCTCCTGTAGCTTCAGCAGCTCCATCCACAACAAATATTGATGAGATTTCTGAATCCTCTACTTCGTTTGAGTTGCCATCACTAACATGGTTTCAAGAATCTTCATCAACATCTGTTGCTGCTGAAGGTCCTACAAACACCTGCACAGACCTCATTGTTTATCAAGAGCTGAAGGATCATCCAATGTCTCATATCATTAGTGATATCAATGCTGGAGTCTCAACCAGAAGTCAATTGTCCAATTTCTTCTTCTATGCTCTCTTCATCAGTCAGCAAGAGCCAAAGAACTAGCATGTTGCATTAAGAGACAATGGATGGGTTGAAGCAATGCAGCTTGAGCTTCTTCGGTTCAAAAAGCAGCAAGTGTGGGAGCTTGTTCCTTTACCCCAAGGTAAGTGTGCAATAGGCACTAAATGGGTGTTTAGGAATAAAACAGATGAAAAGGGCCAAATTGTTAAGAACAAGGCCAGACTGGTTGTACAGGGGTTTGCACAAGAATAAGGTATTGATTATGATGAAACCTTTGCCCCTGTAGCCAGACTGGAGGCAATTAGGTTGTTCTTAGCTTATGCTGCTTTTCATAATCTTAAAGTTTTTCAAACGGATGTTAAAAGTGCATTTTTATATGGTAAAATAAAAGAAGAGGTTTATGTGTGTCAACCACCAGGTTTTGAGGATAATAAACATCCAGATTGGGTGTATAAGCTTGATAAGGCTCTATATGGGTTGAAACAAGCTCCTAGAGCCTGGTATGAAACATTGTCTAACTTTCTCCTTCAAAACAATTTCACTAGAGGCTCCATAGATAAAACTTTATTCATTAAGAAAGTAGGGCAGCATAAGCTACTTGTTCAAATTTATGTTGATGATATTATTTTTGCATCCTCTGATCCACAGTTGTGTGATGAATTTACAAAGTTAATGCAAAAGAAGTTTGAAATGAGTGCCATAGGAGAATTACATATCTTTCTAGGTTTTCAAATCAAACAAAGGACTGATGGAACTCTCATTCATCAGTCCAAATATACAAAAGATATTTGGAATAAGTTTTATTTACAAAACTGTAAGCCCTGTTCTACTCTCATGAGCAGCACCACACAACTGGATGTTGATCAGAATGGTAAAGCGGTTGATGAAACTGTCACACCCCAAAAACGACGTTGAATATCGCAGCGGAATTGTATATGCGTTAAGCATGGTGATGACATAGTTGGGAACCAACATGATATATAGGCAAACGTTAAAACATAAGTTTTAAAATTACAACCACAGGATTTTGTCACAACATTTCAGAATAAGTAAAATTCAGTTTTTTTTATCATCGATCATACACAAAGATCGTGTTTTTGCATAAATAGTCAAAATAAATCCTAAAAGATGCCAACTTCCACGTTTGCCCAAGCCCAGTTCATACCACCATCCATGCTCCTATGTACCTGAAGTATACGCTTAAAAAGTCAACACAAAGTTGAGCGAGTTTCACGGGTTTTACGAAAACATTACATACAACCGTATCAGATATCAGCGACAAACAATGTGGTAAGTTGTAAACTAGCTAGGAATACAACTAAATGATAGCACCTGGAGCTATAATCAAACCAAAACACGAAGGCTTTACACAAGGTAAGCAATCCCCACGAAACGAATTCAACATATATTCACTCGCATCCAAAACGCCTGATCAGAGCTACTGATCCCGAGTGTGGGCTGTCAAACCCAAATAGATCTACCAATATACACTGTAGCCTACCCCAAGGCTAATGATTATACGGGAAAGGGGGTATTCATGAACGACCTACATGAACACAATAACGAACCACCCATACTCAAGACTATCATACGAACACATACTAGAAAGCCACATAATCCTGATACAACGAACGAAAGCCATGTATTTCCCCCACGATTTTTTAAAACAATAACGAGTTAAAAAGGGGCCGTAGAAACTCACCTTGATCAACAAGATTGATAATACGTGCAATCACACCAACAGACGTCTAGTCAACCCTATTAGTGCCCTAAATACGATAGACACTTTTTAAGAATTGATACTCAAGTCTTACAAGCTAGTTGTTCATCCAACCTACTAGACTTATATTATTTTCATAGAAAATATTTGTTTATGCGAGTAGTTGGTGACTATAACACTCGGTTAAGATCTTAACGAAAACGGTAAATCACGCCTTACTTAGACACGTACTAATTAACAACCAAAATGTGAAAATTATAGCCAAATAGCACATAAACACTCATATTTATATACGTACATAAATCCTAAATAATATTTTCATGAATCAAACAACTTTAACAACTTGATATAAAAATCACTAATTCATGGCAATTTCTACGCAATAATGACTATTTAGGCATCATAAAACATGTTCAAACGCACGTATTTATGAACTAATTATACTTCATAAGGTTGTAAATAATACATATAACAAGTCCATAACTACTGATTAAACTCAGACCCATATTATGCCAAAGTTTCATGCCAAAAGTTGACGTTCTTACGACTAGTTAAGCCTAAAACGTAAGGTAATGCATCCAATCACCAAGAATCATACATATTATCAAAAATACATTATTTACACATAAAATATCCTCATTTTATAGTCCTAGTTCCAGATTTCAATAATTCCTTTTATTCCATACGAAAATACCTATTCTAGCATGCATTTTGACTTATATTTCAGCCATAATCGTTTAAATTAACCAAACAATGATCCATCCACTATCTAACATGTTTTCATGCTACATTATATCCCAACTTACTGTTCTAAACCATCCATAACAAATAACTTATTGCATGTCAAAGATCAAGTCTTATTTCATCACATTTCGCAAGTAATGAACCGATACATGCATATATACATACACGACATCCATACATACATTAAATCTATCAAAATTCCTCATAAAAACACTGAAATATTCTGCTCTAAATCATCCATAATGTTATCCATGCTTGCATGTTCTAATCTAACCATAATCCTTCACTTTTTGCAAGAATAGCACCAAAACATCAACCTACACACATGCATGCATACGGTCATCTATACGCACACCTAATACATGTAAAAACTCCATCAAAATGTCATAATAGATTATCCATAACAGATTTCACACTTAACACTACTTGCATGGACGATCCAACAACAACCATGCATCATCAAGTGACAATCTAGCATCCAAACTTTAACATACATACATGCATACGTACGGACACATACATACACATATTTAACTCGTTTTCACATCATATTTTCTGTTTTAAAACAGGTTTTTCCCAAAATCCTACTTGGATGAACAATCTACAGCTTTTAGATAGTTATTTTCGTATAAAAACGTAGCTAAAACGTAATATTAAGGTCACCTTAGTCCTAGCAACTTGTTTTCACAAAAAAGAGCGTAGAATGATGATCTTTCTTTTTGTTTCACCACCAACGAGTCTTCTTTTGATCTAGTATGCTTGCACCTTGAGATCCAAGTGATGATCTTCAAGAAAACGTGACAAAAAACGAAAATGAAGGTGTGGTGGTGGTGTGGCCGTGGATTTGGAGAGAAAAGAGGGAGAGAAAGAGTGAAATTTCTAGAAATGAAGTGGAAGAAGTGGGAGAAGAGAGGGGGAAGGGGTTTAAATAGGGGAGGAGAGGGAAGGGAGGGAGTGGGCGGCCAAGGGCAAGGGGAGGGGTTAGAGGGGTAGTCGAACGGTCATCTCAACATTTCTTCCGTCACGACCCAACTTTCGAAACCCGAACATGTTAAATTCTAATTCCTTGTGAAATTCTAGTCCAAAAAGAGTATTTATATGCCCCATATCTTGGTTTTATCATCCAATTAGGCATTTTATTATTTATTCGCTAGATTAAGCCATCTCGCCGCATTAAGGCGCGTAGATACTGTTATCAGTTTTTCTCGTCACGATAGCCGTTTCCTCACAAATAACACTAATATTAGTGTAACTAAGATTAAATTAGGCCGAATTCTCACTTTTACCTATGACGTTAATATTTCTTTCCCGGTCGGTTCGTAGCGGCGTTTATTTTCAGACATTCGCCGGACTCGGGTTTTCATGATCGAACACGCATGGAATAGAAACGTAAGCACACGTAGGACTCTAATCAACCTTTAGATTAGTTTATCTAGTGATATATATTCTAAAACAATACTGAACATAGAAATCAGGATCTAGGGTTTCTAGAGAAATTACCCGGAAATTGAGTGTTGTCACAGCCTTCCCTCCTTAAAGAATTTCATCCCGAAATTTTTCTAAGAGGTAGGGTTAAGATTTGTCTTGAATAAGTGCGGGTATTCTCGTTTCATCATGTCTTCCCGTTCCCAAGTATACTCAGGTCCATGTCTCGAGTTCCATCTCACTTTCACTAGGCGAATACGACTACGTCTAGTCTTACTTTCCTTCCAATCAGTAACCTCAACAGGTTCTTCATGAAATTGAAGTTTATCATCAAGACAAACCTCTTCCGGAGAAATAACAGGCGTTTTATCAAACAAACACCTCCTTAGATTGGACACATGGAACACATTATGCACACCTTTCAATTCACGTGGTAACTCTAGACGATATGCAACGGGGCCTACACGGGCTATGATCTTGTATGGACCAATATAACATGGGCTAAGCTTGTCATGCTTGCTAAACCTAACAACTCCTTTCCAAGGGGAGACTTTTAGCAGAACTCCATCTCCAACCTTGAATTCCAACGGTTTTCTCCTTCGGTCGGCATACGTTTTCTGTCTATCCTGTGCGACTTTCAATCGATCCTTTATCTTAAAGATTTTGTCGGTTGTCTCCTGGATAATCTCAGGTCCTATCATTTGTTTATCACCAACCTCACTCCAACATAGTGGAGAACGACATTTTCTCCCATAAAGAGCTTCGAATGGTGCGGCCTTCAAACTTGTTTGATAGCTGTTGTTATAGGAAAATTCAGCTAACGGTAGGTAAGTATCCCAACTACCACCAAAATCCATTACACAAGCACGTAACATATCTTCTAAGATCTGAATAACTCTTTCACTTTGACCGTCACTCTGTAGATGATAAGCCGTACTCATATCTAGCTTTGTACCTAGGGCTTTCTGCAATGCTTTCTAGAATCTTGATGTAAAACGGCTATCTCTATCAGAGATAATCTAAATCGGTACTCCATGCCGAGACACAACCTCTTTGAGATAAATGCTAGCCAATTTCTTCATAGGGTAGGATTCTCTAATAGGTAGAAAATGTGCCGATTTCGTCAAACGATCCACAATTACCCAAATGGTGTCATAACCACTCCTTGTGCGGGGTAATTTGGTGACAAAATCCATAGTGATACGATCCCATTTCCACTCAGGAATCACTGGTTGTTGAAGAAGTCCAGACGGTTTCTGGTACTCGGCTTTGACTCTTGCACAAGTCAAACATTTACTAACGTACTCAGCAATATCTCCTTTCATATTCGGCCACCAGTAATGTTCCTTAAGATCCTTGTACATCTTATCCGATCCTGGGTGAATCGAATATCTAGACCTATGAGCTTCATCCAGTACCAATTTACGCAAATTTCCCGTACGGGGTACCCATATTCTATTCATGAAGTATAACGTATCATCAGACTTAGGTACAAGTTCTCGAATCATTCCACGGAGATTTTCATCCTTCAATTTCTCTTCTCTCAAGGCTTCACGTTGAGCGTCATCGATCTGAGCTGTGAGATTTGTTTGGATGGTCAACCCTAATGCACGCACACGCAAGGGTTTCGCACGCTCCTTTCTACTTAAGGCATCGGCCACAACGTTGGCCTTACCTGGGTGATAACGAATATCACAGTCGTAGTCATTGAGCAATTCCACCTAACATCGTTGTCTCATATTAAGCTCTTTTTGTTAAAAGATGTGCTGGAGACTCTTGTGATCTGTAAAGATTGTAAACTTCGTACCATATAGGTAGTGTCTCCAGATCTTGAGTGCGAAAACTACTGCTCCTAACTCCAAATCATGAGTCGTGTAGTTCTGCTCATGCACTTTAAGTTGTCGGGATGCATAAGCTATCACTTTATTGTTTTGCATCAGAACACATCCTAGTCCATGATGCAGGCATCGCAATATACCACAAATCCATCAGTTCCTTCGGAAGTGACAAAATAGGGGCACTACATAACTTTGCCTTGAGCAATTGAAACGCTTCCTCTTGCTCCTCACACCAAAGATACTCCTTGTTCTTCTGTGTCAATGCAGTCAACGGCTTTGCTATCTTTGAGAAGTTCTCAATAAATCTCCGATAATATCCTGCCAATCCAAGGAATTGTCGTATCTCGGTTGGGTTTCTTGGTATTTCCCAATTCTTAATTGCTTCAATTTTGGCGGGGTCAACGTGTATGCCTTCAGCATTGATGACATGTCCAAGAAATTGAACTTCTCGAATCCAGAACTCGCATTTGGAAAGTTTTGCATACAACTTCTCGTTCTTTAGTAACTCCAAAAGCAACCTCAGATGTTGTTCGTGTTCCTCCTTAGTTTTCGAGTATACAAGTATGTCATCTATGAACACGATTACAAATTTATCCAGATACGGTCTGCACACCCTATTCATGAGATCCATGAATACAGCAGGGGCGTTTGTCAGTCCAAAGGGCATGACCATGAATTCATAGTGACCATATCGCGTTCGAAACGTTGTCTTAGGAACATCTTCCTCAGCAATTCTCAACTGGTGATACCCAGAGCGTAAATCTATCTTCGAATAGTAACTCGATCCTTGCAATTGGTCAAACAAGTCATCTATTCTTGGCAAAGGGTAGCGGTTCTTGATGGTTAACTTGTTCAGTTCTCTGTAGTCGATGCACATCCTCATCGATCCATCCTTCTTTTTCACAAATAAGACTGGCGCTCCCCAAGGCGAGAAGCTTGGTCTTATAAATCCTTTATCCAACATTTCCTGCAATTGCTTGGATAATTCCTGCATTTCAGGTGGTGCTAACCGATATGGAGATCGCGCAATTGGCGCTGCTCCTGGTAATAAGTCGATTTTAAATTCAACTTGCCGTTGCGGCGGCAATCCAGGCAACTCCTCAGGAAACACTTCTGGATAGTCGCGCACTACCGGTATTTCCTCTAGCTTCTTCTCCTCGGCTCTCGTGTCATTACATGGGCTATAAAAGCTGCGCATCCTTTCCTTAAATACTTTTGTGCCTTCATCACATTCACAATCTTTAATGGAGCACTTTCATCACCTTGAATCTCTAATGGCTCTCCATTTTCGAGGGGCAACTTGACCACTTTCTCATGACATACGATTCAGCACGATTTTTCGATAGCCAATCCATTCCTATTACAACATCGAAACTTCCCAATTCTATAGGCAAAAGGTCAATTCTAAACGTGTGGTCTCCTAAGAGTACAGTACAATCCCTATACACTCATTAGTTTCTATCAATTTCCCATTAGCTAACTCAATCGAGTACTTCTTATTCAGCTTACTAGATTGTGAGTCAAGGAAAGACTCGAAGTTTCTAGAAACAAAACTTCTATCGGCTCCAGTATCGAATAATACGTAAGCATAACGGTTATTAACTAGAAATGTACCGGTGACAACGGAGGGATCCTTACGGGCTTTCTTCGCCTCCATCACGAATGCTCTGCCACGGGCTTCCTGTTCCTTCAACTTAGGACATTCCCTCTTAAAGTGCCAAACGCTCCACATTCGTAACAACCTTGGTTCTGACCTTCTTTCCTCTCATTCATCTTTACTCGACAATCTCTAATTGGTGTCCAAACTTTCCACAGCGTTCACATATGTTGCAGGGGCCGGTATGGTAGTATTTGCATTTGTTGCACTTAGGGTTAGGTCCTTGGTTTCTCTTTGTTTCATTAGCAGTATACATCCTGCCAGGGCCTCTTTTCTTTAGATGGAAGTTTCCAGAACGACTTCCTGAACCTTCAGACCATTTCCTCTTTCCATAATAAACTGACTTCTCCTTCTCCATTGTATTCTCAGAAATTTCCATTGGCTTCTTCCCTGTGCTCGCTTTCCTTAACGTTCCCATTCGTACAGCATCATCGGTCAGGGTATGTGCTAGCTGCACTACTTCCTGGTAAGTAGTAGGGTTCGATGATGTCACCATGCTACGAATCTGAGGCACCAATCCCCAAATGTAGCGTTCAATTCTTTTGTACTCAGGGGTTACGAGATAGGGTACAATCCTTACCATTTCATTGAACAGTGTAGTGTATCCATGAACATCTGCTCCTTCCATCGAGAGGTTCCAAAACTCGGCTTCAACCTTTCAATCTCATTACGCAGGCAATATTCCTTCATCAACAAAGCTTTGAATTCGTCCCATGTGAGTGCATAGGCAGGCACCTCACCTAAAGCTTGGATTTGTGCATTCCACCAAGTTAACGCCTCATCTTGGAGTGAACTTGTTGCATACTTCACGCGCTGAGCTGGCGTACAGTTGCTGATCATCATAACTGCTTCCATCTTCTCTATCCAGTGGAGAACTCCAACTGGTCCTTCTGTCCCAGCAAAATTCTTTGGCTGGCATGCTTGGAAGGTCTTGTAGCTGCATCCTTCATTTTGGTTCCCTGATTTGCATTATGTTGGGCGACGGCAGCTTGAACGTGTTGCGAAATCAATTGAGCTAATTCCTCAGCAGTTTGTGGGAGTGGGTTCCGTGGGTTTCCCGTCTTGGAGCCATGGTTTTTCTTTTATAACATAACAATCATAATATAAGTGAGTCGATATATCACGCAATATCCAAATCAGTCACGTATGTAAGCAAAGAAATTTTAACTATAACGTCATAACATAACCATTTATCATATTTCATTCATCTCAAAAATTAACCCAAAACCAATGTTACTTGTTTTTCATCCAATGCCAAAAGAACAACTTGGCCAAACCAAAATACTGGGGCGGTCAAATGCCATCCCCTAACAAGTACATGTTTTCACGCGAGTTAATAAATTGTTTCACGCAACAATTACAATGATGAAATGAAATAGACAAACTGGAAATAAGACAATCATGGGAATCTGCGCCTAGTTCCTGGATAGCTCACGCCAAGGTAAACTCCCGAACGTGCAGCAACCATGAGAAGCAGAACGCAAACTACCATCAGTGGCATGGTAACCCTCACATGCTGCTCCATCACTCGCACACGACGGTTCGCATCCTTCTCCCTAACCTTGAGGCATCCAACCTCATCCTGGTCACATCTGCAGTTAGTGTCACGTCCTCGATCCTCGCTTCAGTAGCGACCAACTTCCTCTGCATCTCACGCATTTTCTCCTCCAACAGTTGAATCCTGTGATGCATTTGTGCCTGTGCATCATCAGCTACTTCCTTCTCTCCTTCTAACATATCCAGTCTACCATCTAGCTCATCCAGCCTATCATACTAGCTTTACCATTTGTCATCTCCAGTGAGTCTAACCTACTCTCTAACCGAACACACCTAGCAGCTAGTAGAGGTACAGTCCTCTCCATCGGCTGCCTCGTCAGAGGTAATGCTCTCGAGTCAGATGACTCTCCAACTCCTCTAATCACTGGTATACCCTCTTCATCAGTCCACCTCTGAACTCGATCTCCTAACCATTCCCATTTCCTAGTCACATATGCACGAGTCCTCTTAAGGAGTCGCTCCACAACATATCCTACTGTCTCTCCATCTTCATCCCTAACAGTAATGGTCCTCTTTTTGGGTGGTAACACTTCCTTTCGTGGAGTGATTTTCATCCTATGTCCTTCAGGGAATAAACGAAATGACCTATGCGATGGACGCATTCCTACAGTACTAGCTCGAATAGGAGTGTTAGCTCTCTTTCTAACTTCACCAGTAGACAACTCATCCTTCTTAACCACATCCCTACACTCATCATCACTATCACCCTTAACATAACCATCCCCACAAGATCCATCATCACTAGATTCACTATCCCCAGAACTATCATCACCATCATCACTATCCCTAGAGTCATCAACACCATCAACCCTAGGAACTACAGGCTCTGTCTCATCTTCGGATGGGACTTCAATGGGCTCCTCTTCCTCGGACTCCTCAATCCATAAATTCCTGTTACTAGGATCACTAGCATGAGGTGACATAGCGGGTGCAAAGGCACTGGGATCAGCATAGAAACTAGAAGTAAGTGATGATCTCTCAACCTGCGGGACCTTAGGCTCCTGATCCTTATCACTCGAGTTTGTCGACATCTATGACAAAAAGGGTAATTATACGATATTAATGTTTTATCCTGCATGTGATCACGAAATCATGCAACAACTAGAATATTCCAAAGTCAACTCATATGTAAGCTCTTACGCATGCAAACAATTTCATCATATGAATTCAAACCCAACATAGCACTTACGTATGCTAAACAATATCTCATATGGCATTCAAATTAAAATGTAAGCACTTACGTATGCAAACCATTTCATTATATGAATCCAAACTAAACATAGCACTTACGTATGCTAAACAATATCTCATATGGCATTCAAATTAAAATGTAAGCACTTACGTATGCAAACCATTTCATCATATGAATCCAAACTAAACATAGCACTTACATATGCTAAACAATACCTCATATGCCATTCAAATTAAAATGTAAGCACTTACGTATGCAAACCATTTCATCATATGAATCCAAACTAAATATAGCACTTACGCATGCAAACAATGTCTCCTTTGGCATTCAAATTAAAATGTAAGCACTTACGTATGCAAACCATTATGGCACCTAAAGTATGGCATACTTAATTCAGGCAATTTAAATAAAATCTTACATCTACTAAGGGCAAGTGGTATGAACACGCCTTTTCCCAAAATTCCCAAAACTTTCTTCTTTTACGAAAAGTTATAGTCTAGATAAAAATTTTCTTCTTTTAAAAAAAATCATTTTCTAGTTCGCTATAACCATTGGCTCTGATACCAACTTTTCTGTCACACCCCAAAAACGACGTTGAATATCGCAGCGGAATTATATATGCGTTAAGCATGGTGATGACATAGTTGGGAATCAACATGATATATAGGCAAACGTTAAAACATAAGTTTTAAAATTACAACCACAGGATTTTGTCATAACATTTCAATATAAGTAAAATTCAGTTTGTTTATCATCGATCATACACAAAGATCGTGTTTTTGCATAAATAGTCAAAATAAATCCCAAAAGATGCCAACTTCCACGTTTGCCCAAGCCCAGTTCATACCACCATCCATGCTCCTATGTACCTGAAGTATACGCTTAAAAAGTCAACAAAAAGTTGAGCGAGTTTCACGGGTTTTACGAAAACATTACATACAACCGTATCAGATATCAGTGACAAACAATGTGGTAAGTTGTAAACTAGCTAGGAATACAACTAAATGATAGCACCCGGAGCTATAATCAAACCAAAACACGAAGGCTTTACACAAGGTAAGCAATCCCCACGAAACGAATTCAACATATATTCACTCGCATCCAAAATGCCTGATCAGAGCTACTGATCCCGAGTGTGGGCTGTCAAACCCAAATAAATCTACCAATATACACTGTGGCCTACCCCAAGGCTAATGATTATACGGGAAAGGGGGTATTCATGAACGACCTACATGAACACAATAACGAACCACCTATACTCAAGACTATCATACAAACACATACAGTAAGCCACATAATCCTGATACAACGAACGAAAGCCATGTATTTCCCCCACGATTTTGTAAAACAATAACGAGTTAAAAAGGGGCCGTAGAAACTCACCTTGATCAACAAGATTGATAATACGTGCAATCACACCAACAGACGTCCAGTCAACCCTATTAGTGCCCTAAATACGATAGACACTTTTTAAGAATTGATACTCAAGTCTTACAAGCTAGTTGTTCATCCAACCTACTAGACTTATATTATTTTCATAGAAAATATTTGTTTACGCGAGTAGTTGGTGACTATAACACTCGGTTAAGATCTTAACGAAAACGGTAAATCACGCCTTACTTAGACACGTACTAATTAACAACCAAAATGTGAAAATTATAGCCAAATAGCACATAAACACTCATATTTATATACGTACATAAATCCTAAATAATATTTTCATGAATCAAACAACTTTAACAACTTGATATAAAAATCATTAATTCATGGCGATTTCTACGCAATAATGACTATTTAGGCATCATAAAACATGTTCAAACGCACGTATCACTTTATGAACTAATTATACTTCATAAGGTTGTAAATAATACATATAACAAGTCCATAACTACTGATTAAACTCAGACCCATATTATGCCAAATTTTCATGCCAAAAGTTGACGTTCTTACGACTAGTTAAGCCTAAAACGTAAGGTAATGCATCCAATCACCAAGAATCATACATATTATCAAAAATATATTATTTACACATAAAATATCCTCATTTTATAGTCCTAGTTCCAGATTTCAATAATTCCTTTTATTCCATACGAAAATACCTATTCTAGCATGCATTTTGACGTATATTTCAGCCATAATCGTTTAAATTAACCAAACAATGATCCATCCACTATCTAACATGTTTTCATGCTACATTATATCCCAACTTACTGTTCTAAACCATCCATAACAAATAACTTATTGCATGTCAAAGATCAAGTCTTATTTCATCACATTTCGCAAGTAATGAACCGATACATGCATATATACATACACGACATCCATACATACATTAAATCTATCAAAATTCCTCATAAAAACACTCAAATATTCTGCTCTAAATCATCCATAATGTTATCCATGCTTGCATGTTCAAATCTAACCATAATCCTTCACTTTTTGCAAGAACAACACCCAAACATCAACCTACACACATGCATGCATACGGTCATCTATACACACACCTAATACATGTAAAAACTCCATCAAAATGTCATAATAGATTATCCATAACAGATTTCACACTTAACACTACTTGCATGGACGATCCAACAACAACCACGCATCATCAAGTGACAATCTAGCATCCAAACTTTAACATACATACATGCATACGTACGGACACATACATACACATATTTAACTCGTTTTCACATCATATTTTCTGTTTTAAAACAGGTTTTTCCCAAAATCCTACTTGGATAAACAATCTACAGCTTTTAGATAGTTATTTTCATATAAAAACGTAGCTAAAACGTAATATTAAGGTTACCTTAGTCCTAGCAACTTGTTTTCACGAAAAAGAGCGTAGAATGATGATCTTTCTTCTTGTTTCACCACCAACGGTCTTCTTTTGATCTAGTATGCTTGCACCTTGAGATCCAAGTGATGATCTTCAAGAAAACGTGACAAAAAAGCGAAAATGAAGGTGTGGTGGTGGTGTGGCCGTGGATTTGGAGAGAAAAGAGGGAGAGAAAGAGCGGAATTTCTAGAAATGAAGTGGAAGAAGTGGGAGAAGAGAGGGGGAAGGGGTTTAAATAGGGGAGGAGAGGGAAGGGGGGGAGTGGGCGGCCAAGGGCAAGGGGAGGGGTTAGATGGGTAGTCGAACGGTCATCTCAACATTTCTTCCATCACGACCCGACTTTCGAAACCCTAACATGTTAAATTCTAATTCCTTGTGAAATTCTAGTCCAAAACGACTATTTACATGCCCCATATCTTGGTTTTATCATCCAATTAGGCATTTTATTATTTATTCGCTAGATTAAGCCATCTCGTCGCATTAAGGCGCGTAGATACTGTTATCAGGTTTTCTCGTCACGATAGCCGTTTCCTCATAAAATAACACTAATATTAGTGTAACTAAGATTAAATTAGGCCAAATTATCCCTTTTACCTATGACGTTAATATTTCTTTCCCGGTCGGTTCGTAGCGGCGTTCATTTTCAGACATTCGCCGGACTCGGGTTTTCATGATCGAACACGCATGGAATAGAAACTTAAGCACACGTAGGACTTTAATCAACCTTTAGATTAGTTTATCTAGTGCTATATATTCTAAAACAGGACTGAGATAGAAATCAGGATCTAGGGTTTCTAGAGAAATTACCCGGAAATTAAGGGTTGTCACAGAAACCCTTTACAGATATATGATTGGGTCCTTGATGTAACTTACAGCTTCTAGACCAGACATTATGTTTGCAACATGTGTCTGTGCTAGATTTCAGGCTGCACCTAAAGAATCCCATTTGATTGCAGTCAAAGGATCTTTAGATACTTGCAAGGTACTCAATCTCTCATACTTTGGTATTCTACTGGGCATTCTTGCAAATTAGTTGCTTTCTCAGATAGTGACTATGCAGGGTGCAAAGTCACTAGAAAATCAACTTCTGGTGGATGCCAATTTCTAGGCAATTGTTTAGTTTCTTGGCAGAGTAAGAAACAAACTTCAATTGCTACATCAACTGCTGAAGCGGAGTACATTGCTGCTGCAAGTTGTACATCACAGGTACTCTGGCTTCAGAATCAATTATTGGATTATGGCATTATAGAGACTAAGACACCATTACTCATGGATAGTGCTTCAGCTCTTTGTATTATTAAGAATCCAGTCTAGCATCCTAGGACCAAAGATATTGAGATCAGACATCATTTTATTAGGGATTGTTATGAAAAAGGTCTGATTGATCCAAAGTTTGTTCCTAGTGCTGATGAGCTTGCAGATATATTTACTAAGCTTTAGACAGTGCAACTTTTCAAAATCTTGTACTAAGGCTTGGTATGCTGCAACTAGAATAATTGACTAATACTGATGCTCTCAGGTCACAAGTACTGATGAGCATTAGTATATAAAAGTCAAAAATAAGTACTGATGAGTTATTTTGTCTTCAGTATTTTTCATATCTACTGATGTGTCATAACTACTAAAGGCCAAAATACTTCAAAGTACTGAAGTAGATTATTTGTTGAAACGAACTGATGAAGTTACAACTACTGATGTCGATTTCTAACAAATAAGAACTGAAGAACAAATTTTGTCCACAAGTACTGATGTGTAATCTTACACATAAGTGCTGAAGAAAACATTTGTTCACAAGCTCTGAAGAATAATTTATTTCATCAGACCTTCTGACTATCTGTTCACAAGAGCTGAATAATAAATATTCACAAAAGCTGATGACCAATAAAACATCTGAAAAATCAGACAAAGTCTGATGAGTAAGTGTTGAGGTTAGAATGAAACAACTGAATTGGCGACAACAGCTGATGAGTAACTTTACTCTTCAGCTGATTCAAACAACTGATGTTTCATTTCAAAACAACTGAAGGACAAAATCATGTCTTCAGTAGTTTACAACTACTGATGACAACACCAAGTCCTCAGTTGTTTACAATATCTGAAGGACAAAACCATGTCTTCAGTAGTTTCAACTACTGATGACTAACACGAAGTCCTCAGACGTTTATGACAACTGAAGCCAAAACCATGTCTTCAGCAGTTTATACCTACTGATGACTAATACCAAGTCTTCAGTTCTTTACAACATCTGAAGGTTAAAACCATGTCATCAGTCGTTTAAAACAACTGATGACTAACACCAAAACCTTCAGTCGTTTTCTTTCAGCCGTTTCATACCCATACCCTATATATACCTAACCCTAACTTCAGAGTTTTTCATTCTCTCACAAACCTAACATTCAAAAACTCTGCAACCTCTCTCCTCACATTAATGGCGACCATGCAGCTCAAACCAAGACACAACTGTGTTGCCTACCTTACCAAATCACCCTTTTGGACCAAGTTTGATAATGCCATTGATCTAATGGTCCATTCTCCATACAAAACGGCCTTTCTTCTTAATCCGACTATCTATGCCGAATCCCTAAACCAGTTCTGGACGAACGTCACCCTTACCACTAGGGAGAATGACACCGAGGACTCTCTCCAGTCATTCGTCAACAAGCAAAAGGTGGTCATCACTTCTGCAATCATTCGCCAAACCCTAAATTTGAATGGATACCAGGGTGACCTTCGTGCTTCTACCATCCTCAAGAAGCACTTCCATGATGCTGAACGATTGATCTTTCACATGGTCAATGTCTGTCTTGCCCCTAAAACTACTTCATGGGATCAAATGTCATCCAGGTGGCAACAGGTATTGTATTCCATCCTAGAGAAACAAAGTTTAAATTTAAAAATAATATTTTTAGAACTTAAAGATATGGCTGTGAAACCTTTGGCTAACCGATGGATACTATATCCAAGGTTCATCATGGCCATCATTGAAAACCAGCTTCAAGCTGAGGGACTTGTTGGCCTTGGAGTCCCTGCTCTGGCAGTATTGCTTGAAGTATACTCCAGGCACAACTCAGACCAACATCTCAAACATGCTGCCAAGCTGCTAAAACCCAAGTAGCGGGAACCCACAGCCTCCACCTCCAAATCCAAAGTCCCCACCAAACCCAAAACCAAAAAGCTCAAAAAGGCTACTCAGGGAGTTGAGTCCCCTGAGGATGCCCCTGCATAACAAAGGCAGGAAGTAGCTACTGGTATTAATCCCCAAGTAGTTACAAGGACTCTACCAACCTCAACCGCTCAGGCATCCTCTCAACAGGATCCTAAAAAAACCATTTCCGGGGCAGCCACATCTCTGGAACCTATCTCACTTGAGAGGGTTACCATTGAAGAGCACCACTCTCCCCAGGTGCACACAGATTCACCCATATCTCCCATTGCAACCGCCCCACAAAGTCCAACCATTATTATTGCAAAAATGCTGACTCGGCTCAACACTCCACCCTCTCCCCAGGAACCTATAACAACTGGGCAAACCTCAACCAATGAGAGGGAGGATCCAAGTGTTGCTGAGAGCCCACAGCATAGGGATTACAATGTTCTATCTCCCAGTGTGGAAGAGGAGATCAGAACATCTGGTGAGGCTGCCACTCTTCCTGATTCAGCACATGAACAGGATGCAGCTGGTAACATCTCTAAGTCCTCACCAGAGGCAACTGCCGATAAAGGATCCTCTCCTGAGGCAGGAAGTCCCTAGTACCAAGACAAAGGGGCACATGTGATTACTGAGCCATACTCAGCACATGTTCATCCTGATCTAATTAGGAGGTCAGGTGATTCAGCTACAACTGATGATGACCTGAGCTTCTTCTATGATGTTTTAGCTCACAATACCATTCTTGAGGATAAGGTGAGTAGACTCAAAGAGATACTTGCCAAAATGACTCAAGAATCAAGCCCATCTGCCACCATTCACCCACAGATGGCACCTTCTCCTGAAGGTCTGACAAACACAGAGCCACTCCCAAAATCTCAGCCACCAGCCCCTGCTTCTAGCACTATTTCTTAGGGACAGAACCCCCCTGAGCAAATGGTTGCTATCTTTCAAAATTCCCTGCCTCTCATCACACCCATCATCACTGACATAGTGAATAAAACCCTTGACTAAAAGGCTTTCTGACAGTCAAACCCTGGTGGATGATGCTATGACTAAAAGGCTTTTTGACAGTCAAACCCCTGCAACCAATGCAACCAAAAAGGGGGAGACTCAGTCAGTGAAAGCAATCAAGATGAAGAGAATGGAGGAGGAGAAAGAGAAAGAAGTAAAAAAGGAGGTAGAAACTGAGATGGAGATGGTAGTGGAGACTAAGAAAAAGAAGGAGAGTGAGAAGGAAAAAGAAAAAGAAAAGATGACTAAAAGTGAAAAAGACTTTCATGTCACGTATAAAAAGAAGAAGGGTGGAGAAAAGGAGAAGGAAAAGGAGCTAGCAGTCCTTGTCAAGGAAGCTGATGCCCAACACAGCAGGTCAATGGATAAAATCATTGATTAGCTGTTTAGGCAAGGCTTTGACACTGCTGAGCTAGATACTGAGATAAGGAAGTTGGAAGTACAGGAGATTGAAAGCCGATGGTCTGGTCATAGTGAACAAGAAAAGGAGAGATTAGAAGCTATGGCCAGATTCATTTCGAAGTATTTGGGGAGATCAGTTCTGGAAATCAAATCATGGTCCAGGGACAGCATCTTGGAAATAACCACCAAGATCTGTTCGTCTGAGATATTCACCAAGGGGCTGATCATAGAAGCCCTAAGTGAAGCTGGTGCTGGGAGTAGGACTGAACTAGCCAAGTCCACCAAAGCCTCACTTACATCCAAAATGCTAGAATAGCCTGCCCAATCTCCCACACCAAAACAATCCACATCACAACCTACAAAACCAACTCCCTCACCCACGAAACCAATAGCCGATGATGCACCCCAGAAGAGGAAGAGAAGGGTGTTGAGGCTTGAAGAAGAAGAAGATGATGATGATGAAGATCAGGACAGGCTGCCAATTTTAGCTGTCATTCCATTGCCAAAGGCCAAAAGTCACCCTCCAATAATTACTCCTGAGATCCAAAGGCAAACTGTTAAAGTGAAGCTAGAAGAAGAAGAGCTTCACAAACAGCATGATGAGGAATTGTTAAGAAGGGTTGACAAAGCTTATGCTGCCACTTCATCAATAATAAATATTAAGAAACATGCTCAGAGATTATACACTCTCAGACAAACATTTCAATATCAAAAAGAGAGAGTGAGGATTTGGCCTGATCCCAGGGTGTCTCATAGGATTCATAAGAAAGATATTCAACAGAGATACAATAAGCCAAGTAAAGAAGATCGTAGATGAAGTGATCACACTGGCCATTGTAGTATCACCCTGGGAGATCCTTGTTGACTTCAAGAAAGCCTATAAAGCTAATCAGCCCCCACAAAGGATGCTGGAGAATAAAGTGGTCAGGCACCGAAAGTCTATCCATAAAGTACCGAATTCCATCCTCATTCACCACTAGTTGTTTATCCATTCCCCGTAATGACTCAGAGCTAACATTTTCCTCTTTCAAGGCTTCTATCTATGCTTCCTTAACCTGTTCAGGCAGATGGGTGCTGATTGTAGGTTGTAAGGCTCGCACCCGCCTAGGTTTAGTTGTTTCCTTCTGGCTTAAGGCATCAGCAACCACGTTCGCCTTTCCAGGATGGTACTTGATAGCGCAATCATAATCGTTCAGGAGTTCCACCCAACGTCATTGCCTCATATTCAACTCCTTTTGCTCAAAGATATGCTGAAGACTCTTGTGATCGGTGTAGATAGCGCATTTGGTACCGTACAAGTAATGTCTCCAAATCTTTAAGGCAAAAACCACTGCACCCAATTCCAGGTCATGGGTGGTATAGTTCTTCTCATGAACCTTCAGTTGTCTCAAGGCGTAAGCTATTACTTTGTCACGTTGCATCAGCACACAACCCAATCCTTGAATGGATGTGTCACAATACACCATGAAATCATCTGTTCCCTCTGTTAGTGCCAATATCGGTGCACTACCGAGTTTCTGTTTTAATAGCTGAAAAGCCGCCTCTTGACTTTCACCCCATTTATATGCCGTTCCTTTGTGGGTCAAGGCTGTGAGATGTTGTGCAATCTTAGAGAATCCCTCTATGAATCGTTGGTAATACCCTGCTAACCCCAGAAATTGGCTTATCTCGCTCAGTGTTTTGGGTATAGCCCAGTTCTTTATCGCTTCAATCTTGGCATGATCAACATGTATTCCCTTCTCATTAACAATGTGACCTAGAAATTGCACTTCTCGTATCCAAAAGTCACACTTGGAGAATTTAGCATACTGTTGCTTATTCTTCAATAGTTCTAAGATCAATCGTAAGTGCTCTTCATGGTCCTCCTTGGTCCTAGAGTATATCAGAGTGTCATTGATAAACACAATAACGAACTGATCAAGATAGGGTGGCGATTCATGAGGTCCATGAACACCGCAGGTGCATTAGTCAACCCAAAAGGCATGACCAAGAACTCGTAATGACCATAACGAGTACGGAACGTAGTTTTGGATATGTCTTCTTCACGGACTCTAAGTTGATGATAACCAGATCATAAATCAATCTTCGAATAGTAGCTTGAACCCTGAAGTTGATCGAACAAGTCGTCGATACGAGGTAAAGGGTATCAGTTCTTGACTGTGACTTTGTTTAACTCCCTATAATCGATGCACATTCGAAACATGCCATCTTTCTTCTTAACAAAGAGGACAGGGGCTCCCTAAGGTGAAGTGCTAGGTCGAATAAGGCCCTTATCTAAAAGCTCCTGAAGTTGTGATGACAACTCTTGTAGTTTGTTCGGCGCTAATCGATAAGGTGCTCTAGCAATCGGGGCTGCGCCGAGAGTCAGTTCAATTTGGAATTCCACTTGGCGATGAGGTGGTAGTCCGGGAAGATCCTCTGGAAATACCTCTGGAAAGTCTCGTACCACAGGTATGTCCTCCATTCTCTTTTCCTCCGGTTGCTTATCGGTGACGAGTACCAGAATAGCCAAACGACCTTTTCGCAACAACTTTTGTGCTTTCATGTAAGAGATGATGCCTATCACTGCACCACTTCTATCGCCTCTGACTGTAAGGATTTCAACACCAACAGGAATTCGTATGATTTTCTCATGACATATGACTTCTGCTTGCTTATTAGAGAGTCAATCCATGCCTATCACCACGTCAAAAACTTCCCAGTGTAACAGGCATAATATCCATAGTGAAAGTATGACCAGCAAGTTCTATCTTACAATCTCTAAGAATATGTGTTACATGGATCTGTTTACCGTCAGCCAATTCTATGGTGTATTTGGATTCTAAGGCAGAGGGAATATCACTTAGAAGACTACAGAACTTTAAGGATATGAAACTCCTATCGGCTCCAGTATCAAACAGTACCGTAGCGAAACACCCGTTGACAGAAAACCTACCAGTAACAGTTGTAGGGTCATTTAGAGCCTCACCTGAGCCAATGACGAAGGCTCTCCCTTTGGCTCCATTATTGTTACCACCATTCCCATTGCCGTTGCCATCATTGTTGTTGTTGCCTTGATTGTTGTTATTTTGACCAGTGCCATTACCATTTTTCCTCAGTTGCGGGCAGTTTCACCTATAATGCCCTTCCTTCCCACATTCAAAACAACCCTTGGGAGTCTCCTGGGGTTGTTGTGGCTTCTTTACCAACTCACCACGGCAATCCTTGGCTAAGTGTCCCATTTACTGCAACGCTGACATTTGAAGCTGTCACACCTTCCCACATGGTGATAGTTACACCACGTGCACCTCGGTTGTTTACCACCATAACCGCTTGGTCCTTGATTGTTCGAAGCTGACTGGTTGAAGTTACGATTGTTATCGAACCTCCGTTGTTGTTGCTGCGGTTGTTGTTGCTGAGGTTGATGTTGACCGCTGGACGATGATGATTTGTTATTGTTGGAAGCATCCCAGTTCCTCTTATTATCAGGCACGCTCGCCACAACACCCCGTTTCGGTAACCGTCCTTGTTCCACGGCTTCATCGATCAGTTTGTGGGCTAAGCGAATAGCTTGTTGAATTGTAGCTGTGTTGGAGGGAGTCACCATGCTCCGAATCTCGGGCACCAATCCCCGAATGTAATGCTCCACCCGCTTATGCATCTCATTTACCATTCCTGGGCATAGAGTGGCCAATTCATGAATTCTAGTAGTATAAGCCTCGATTTCAAGCCCTGCATTTTCAATTACCAGAACTCCATTTCTAGCTTTTGCACTTCACTTCGAGGACAGTACTCCTGGGTCATCATCTCCTTAAATTAATTCCAGGGGAGTTCATCTGCCATGGCTTGCCCTAGCATTTGTACTTGTGCATTCCACCAGGACAACGCGGCACCTTCCAAAGTTCCGGTGGCGTATTTCACCTGGTCGACCGATGGACAGTTGCACTTGGAGAAAACGGATTCCGTCTTCTCAAACCAGCGTACTAGCCCTACAGCTCCCTCAGTACCGCTGTAGGTGTGTGGCTTACAGTCCATAAAGGACTTATAAGTACACACGGGTGGTCCTGTTTTATCACGATAAACATCGATCAGATATCCTATACGATTAACTATAGCATTTGATTTAACTTTCTATTATCGTTTACCTGTTGGCTGTCCCACTTGGGCAGCAGATACCGCTGCCTGAACCTGTTCGTTTATCAGGGCAGCTAATTTAGCAGGGGTTATGTTGATAGTACCGCCGCCTTGATCACCGGCGCCACGTCCACGTCCGCGCCCACGCCCTCGACCGCGTCCACGACCACGTCCACGTCCTCGGGCGTCCATTTTCTTTCACTTTACATTCACAAATACAATAATGAGTAACATCAAACACATTTATCTCATTGAAGTACAGTAAATGATAAGAAACAATGAATTCATCACCACCACAACATTTATAACAAAAATAATAACCAAAGGTAAATAAATTGCAAATGAGTCGCAAAATATTTATCTGTGTCAAAATTTGAGTTTGTCATTTGGGTGGGGAAACAACCTTTCCCACATAGGTTTCAAAATAAACGCTATGCAGTCAAAGTTATGAGAATAAAAAGAATCAATCGAACAAAGCTGATCCATCACTGTTTCCACCGTCCGGAGCTTCTTCTGGTTCTTCCTCAGGGTCTTCATCAGAGTCTTCGACAAGTGCAGGGTTATCCTCGATTTGTAGTGCTGCGAGCTGTGCTTCTAATCCGGTCAGTCTGCTCTCGACGCCCACATTGTGGAGATCCTGTTCGCCCATATGCTCAGTAAGATCCATCACTGTACCAGCCATTTTGAAAATTCCTAGGATGGACATCGACAACCGCTCCTCAATTATATCCATCTTTAGCCATAGACGGCGTATATCATTCTTAAGTGTGGAGTTCTCGTCAGTGAGCACTCCAACTCGTCGACGCTCAGTCTCAAGTGTCGCGGTCAGTGTCGCCACGACTTGCTCAAGGGTACATCAAGAGATGGGAGCGTGGGTGTCGCAGTGGTAGTTGCTGACCTAGTCCTAGGTCCAGCAGTGGCCGGCTTCGAAACACGCTCTCTACAAACCATGCGATCTATACAAGTTGGGTAATAACTCCAATCTCATGGAGGGTCGCATTCAGGTGGCACAAACGGTTGATCCCAGCCTATCTCACCACGGGGGTAAGGATGTCGCGGCCAGTCATACACTCGGTGAGGTACAGGTAGAGGGGATCCAAAACGAGTACGTCTTTTTCCCAAAACCCGTGATGATGATGCCATGCTGCAGAGTATGTGATGTGTATGCCAATGAGTATACAGTAGAGAAATCAGGAACAAGTAACTAACTAACTGTGTGCGGTTATAGTCTAGTGTGTATGCAACCTAGTTCTCTATAACCAATGGCTCTGATACAAATCTATCACACCCTCAAAATCCACGTGTGGAGTTTTACCGCGAGGCATGTGAACAAACCAAGATCACAGTCAATAGTTACTCAGAACGACTCTATATGCCATATTTAATATAAACCAAACCAAAGTTCAAACATTAAAACCATGCGGAAGCGTATTGTAAATAAAACAAACCCAAAACATAAAAATGTATAATATGGCAAAACATGCGCCAACCAACTGTTTAAAAACCCAAAATGTAAAGACGAGCAAATGTGTTTTTAGTTTAAGTCTTAGAATGCATGCTCGACCAGTGTTGTGCTCCTATTGGCAAGTTGAGTTATCGACCTGGGAATAACATACTAAAATGTCAACATAATGGTTGGTGAGTTCAAGAGTTTGCGTTTAAACATAAACAATTTAACAGTTGTGATATATATAAGCAGTGTATTGTAACAGATAGCTAGTCTATTAACAATAAATATTAATTCATAGTGATTTCGCAATTGAAGCTGACTGTGATAGTTTTTGCCTCCTGTCACGACTGACCATGTCGTGACAAATAATCATAGGACAAATTGCTCCCGGTTTACCTCGAGTCACACAGGTGGGGCTCGTCAGACCCAGTAGTACTACTCAAGTTTCCCCGCTATTCAATATTAACAATTTGAAAGTGTGAGGACTTTTCTATGGTAAACAGCACTATATTAATATTATACACAACTTAAATACATGAAGCGTTTGTGAAATTACCAGTATGCTATCTCCCCAAAAGATATTAAATAAATAGTGGGGCATGAACTCACCTAATACGCGTGATAGATATCTAAGGCTTAACTTGACAAGAACACGTGAAAGGACAACCTTCAAAGGTTACCTAGAACACACAAGTACATAACTACATGTACACAGAAATCCCAAGGAAACTCTAAGTGCTCTACAATCAAAGAACTCAAGGTTTTATAAAGACAACATACATGTGACCTAGTTGACCCGTTGGTGACATTATGTGTTGTAAACCATTTAAACAAACATAATCATACATCATCCAAGATCAAATCATGCATATCCTACCCATATGACCCATTACTATGAATTTATCATAAACAGGCCAAAACAGATAATTTACCAATTAATCGTCCATAACAAATCAAATATCATAATCACATTCATTAACCAATTTCATTCCATCCAACATACACAACAATGATCAATATCCAGTCCCAAACATGGTTCCCTAATCACTAATCATAATTCATCATCATACATGATCACCAAAATCTACACACCATATATGATTAAGCAAGCATCCATACAACTCCATCAACACATTCTATCACATTAGACATCCTCAATAAACACTCTAGCATGATCCTAGTATCAAGAACATGTCCAAATCATCATATCCAAAGTTCATCAAAAATAAAGTTTCCCTTTTGGGAAAGTACATCCCAAAATCCATTATACACCCAATGTATACATGCATTCATCAATAATATGCCATATCAAGTTCATATCATACCTAGACATGATCTACAACACCTAATTAACATGATTCACAAGTTTCATACTCAAAAAGTTACTATCTTTAGTAAGACATGAACTATAACATGTGTTATTGAATTCCCAATGTTCATAATAACAATCTAACATCTAATCATCACCATGAACACATCCATAACATCAATTCATCAACAATTCAACATTCTAAGCAAAATAAAGTTCCTATTATTAGTAACCTATGAACAAAGCCTTCAACTCATCAATTTCTTGCAAGATTCATGTATTCTAGCATCCATATCATCTAATTAACATCATACAACCATCAAACAACATAAATTTGATCAATCATGAAGTTTCCCCAAATCAAAGTTTCTAGTTTGACCTAATTTGGCTAGAATATCCAAAATCCATAACCAAACATGAAATTGATACCTAATCTAGCATCAATACAAAAATACTAACATGGATTAACCATCAATTTCATATCATCATCATCAATTTCGGATTTGGACTCCTCAAGAACACAAAAATTCGCAAAACATTATAGGACTAACCTTTAGATGGGTAGAAATCAACAATTGGACTTGTAGAACACCTTGTAACACTTGGAATCAACCAAAATCAACTTGTTTATGTGTGTTATTGATCAATTTCGCAGGAACAAGGTTGATGGGGGCTGTTTTCGGCCGCAAGGGGTATGGGGGCTAGGGTTGGGATTTTGTGAAACTTAACTAAATTAGATTGTTACCTTAAAACCCTCCTTTAATTGTGTTTTATAAAATTTAACCTTGTAGCATTTTTTTATAAATTTTAACTAAGAATTATAAGTATTATTAGTCAATAGTCATAGTCATAAACATTATAATAAGTCACATAACACATAGAAATATATATATATAACACATAATCACGTGATCGCGTAAAATTCTACAAAATAAATATTTAAAATTCTATAAAATCATGAATCACATAATCACAACCAATAATTAACATTATTAATTAGATTATCATTGCTTATCATTGATCATTATTATTAGGTCACCAATGTTCAACGACAACTAGTGTGTGCTCACGACACGTGTATGCAAGACTTAACGGAACTAACGGAGTTTGGTAACGGAAAATTACCGGATGTCACAATATACATATATATACACATATATATATATACATACATACATATATATATAAATATATAAATATATACATATATATATACACATATATATACAGATATATACATATATATATATGGACCAACCAACGATTCAATATAGTCATACTTCAGATTCATTCCTATAAGTTCGATCGACTATTAACATTTTAAATACTATATTCAAGGTTTTCTATGTAACATCATGTATTTTTGGTTAATTAAAAGTTAGCTTCGTTACATTATTGTAAGGATCTTTGTTGTCAAATACGAAACTCATGGATTGCTTATGCTTGTAGCTCTATTTTGTCTTTAATTCTTTAAGTTGAAAGTTAATAATGTTACTTATTAAATAATAATCATAATATCAATAATAATAAAAATTATAATGAAACTAATCAATGATAATAATAATGATGATAATATTAATAATAGTAAAATTATAACAACAATAATAATAATAACTAAGAATAATAATAATAATTTGTAAAAATTTATTACAATTAAAAAGGTTTTAAAATTGGAGTTAAGAAGTCAACGGGGCTTTATTGTCAATTTAGGAACTCTAAACATAAATTTCTCACATAAAATGATAAAATCAAAACCAAAGGGACCATATGTGTAAAATTACAAAATCCCAAACCAAATTTCCCCTTCACCCCGATTTTCCGGCAGAGCTACGGCCATACTCCGGCCGAGCTCCGGCCACCCCCAAAACTCATTAAAATCTTCAAATTACGAACCAAATCGCTCCAAAACGCCTCGTGTACCTGCAACGAACTTGAATGAGCATAACAATTGTGATTAAACACCGGTTACAAACCCAAAGAAAGGCATAACCAAAACCCTTTAATCATATAGCCGTTCGAGCTTAAAACAATATTAATAACTCAATTAATCGAACATAAACAATCATCTACCTATCCTTAATCGAATACAATCTTTAATTTCACTTGCAACCTACACAAACATCTCCTTCGATCTCCCCATTAACCGCGACCTGCTCTACACTCGAACACCATTATTCGGACCTCAAATCCTGAAATTTATAGAGGGCTTTCAATCATCAACTATCGTGGAAGTTTCCTGTGCAATTAATTGAATTATCATCATCGTTTGTAATCGGACTTACTCGCGGCATACTCACGGCTGTTCTTCGATTGTTCTTGGCGTGATTGAACTCCAAATCGGGTAATTGAAATCTTCTACACATTCATATGATCATAGGGAGCAAAGGCCCTATGGTTTCAAACGTTTACTTAATCGTTTTGAACTTCAATTTGGGGCAAGAAAGATTCTAGGGTTCTTGTGATTTGGGGGAAATTCCTTAAAAGGGGTTTAAAAGAATTTAGTACAAGGGGAAACCAAGACCCCAGCCCTGGTTCACTGGTTAAGACACATCCCTCTTAAACATGAGGTCCCGGGTTCAAACCCGGGCACCCTCATGTTTTATTTTTAAAGGATTTTTACCCTAAAACAAATTCCAGAAAATTTTGAAAATATATAAAAAATTATTTTATAAATTTCAAATATTTTCAAAAGCTTCCAAATATTTTCTATAATTCTTCTAAGTTTAATTAAAAATGTTTTTATTGATAAAATATTTTAGCAAAGCTTATTTGAATAACTTTTAATAAGATGGATTGAAAATAATAATTAGTAAATTATTATTGGTCCAAATATCCCTTTTCAATTAGTTTTGTTTAAATGGTAATAAATCTTTAGTTATAGAACTTTACTTAAACTTTATATATAACCATTTAAATTATTATAATTGTTTCTTTTCACATCTTTGAATAAAATATAAATATATATTTTTCAAGAAAATATAAATTTATTCCATTTTGTTAAATACAATCATCTGAAATACCAAATTGGAATCCTAGTTATCGTTAACTCGTTAAAATTATTATTAAACTTAAGACTTGTAATTACATAATTAGGTGTCTCGTGACGGTTTACGTTGGAACGACGCTTATCATTAATCTTATTAATTGTCAATTATATGTTTATTGACCATGGGAGTATTTCTATACCCCCTTTGCATATTTTTACACTTTGGGGAGAAACATGTTACCTTATAACCGTTGCACTTGTAACTCGTTTGATTCTTGTAAACTTTTGGTAATTCTCTCGTATGTTATGGTTAGTTGATCTTAGTACTTGCCATGTATTGACTGTTATATGTGCAACTAGCTTTAGTTACCCTTGTATTACACGGGAGGTGGAGAGTTAATTATTAAAATCACACAAACATAAATAAAACTAAATGTATTACATGGGTTGAAAAATAAAATTGATTAGCTGTTGATTGTTATTTATATAATATAAATAACACTAACTTTAGTAAACCCGTGTATTACACGAGTTAAAAATAAAATATTAATTATGATGAAAGTTTATGAAGTATAAAATGATATTTTAAAATAAGATATGATTAAAATTACATATAAGTAATAATTATAAGTAATAATTTTATTTTTATTTCCAAAAACATTTAACTATTTTTTCCAAATAAATTAACAAACTCTATTAAAAAATCATTTTTAATAGTTTCCTATTATAACTTCAAATTTTAATTATTTTTACTCTATAAAGAAGTTTACTTTTTAAAAAAACATCAATTTAGTATATTTCATATTTTAAAAATGTTTGATGTTTTAGAAAAACTCTTATTTTATAGAAATTTGCTTTCTAGAAATAACATTAATGACATAATTGTTTATTTATTAAGAAATATTTTTAATCTTAAAAAGAATTAAAATTATTTAATCTTTAATATAGGTAACTATTAAGATGAGAGAGAGGCGGTAAAAATAAACTTAGGGGGCCTGGGAATGTGACAAGTGTCCCCCAAGTTACTCTTTTAGTACTATATATAGATTATTAACTATTGCTAGCCTAGCGACGTCATAGATCTATGGGCCTGACAAGCCTGCTTGGTTAATCCAAGTACACTTAGCTAATCGTATAATCTTGTAAACGTATAATCTTGTAAACTGTCAAGGTTTGATTGTTATATCTGCATACATCCCTAGTTACTTTGCTCACTAACTAATAACATGAATTGTCATCTTTTATATATTTATGTATGAAAACTATAGAAATATCACCAACATTATGTTGACCCCTTCTATTTTAACATGTTCCAGGAAACGCCCAAATTTGATGCTATCTTTGAAGTTTATCCACATCTAGGATTGGACCTAGTTTAATAAACGAATTGTCTTGGATTATTTACATTCTATGTTATGTCTATTTTTCCTATTTGTGACTTATGTTTGTAATGTTAATTTGAAACTTATGATTATAATATTTGGAATAAATAATAGCGTTATGTGGTTGTGAACAATCTTAACCCTCACATCTCGATGATTCCGCCGTCAAGGTTGGGGTGTGACAGATTGGTATCCGAGTCCATAACTATAGGGATTTAGGTTATTAGAAATGGTGACCTAGACTATAGTTTATGCATGAACCTTATAGAATAATATTTATATTCTAGTAACTATATATATGGTTTGCATGCTACATAATGCTATGCCTTCTTATATGCAACTTGATGCCTTAGCATAGGATTGCCTTGTAAATGCTTAAACATTGTTACATGTCTCCCCTAAACTTATTTTTGATTCTCTAATTCTCCCCGACAAATGAAAATTCTTAAACTTATTCTCGATGACATGTGGGTTCGTACGCTTTATATCTATGGTTTAAATCTTTAGACTTTATGTCTAATCTATATAATCTCATCAAGGTTTTGATTCCACGAACCTAAGGAATATTGTGTGACACTTAGACACCTTTATTCTGGATTTCCTTGCAAAAGGCCTTCGGGCTAAGTTAAGCATTTCGCATAAATCCTCCAAGACTAGTTATACTTACTTGGGGATTTCTAGGGTGAGTGATAAACTATGGTCAACATACACAAGTTTCTAAGGCAAATGGGTCAATTTACCTTGATGTGTCAACGTTTTCAAATGGTAATGCGTTACCAAATGGAACCATTCCGTGTGCCTTACAACTCTCGACTTATTCTTGTTTAAATTGCTATCCTTTGTTATCCTCATTCTCGTGTCTAACTCATTTTGTATATCCAGCATGTCTCGTCACCATGGAAAGCACGGAAGTTCCGATCGTAAACTTCCTGCAATGATCGCCCGACAAATGGCTGTTGTGCTCCAGTCAATGGTTGCTGAACTTAGTAGCACTTTAATGGCCAATAACAACAACAACACCAATGGAAACAATAGTGGTGCTGACAAAAATGCCCATGGGGAGAATAGCAACAACCAAAACGGGAACAATTGTACTTGCACCTTTAAGCATTTCAACTCTTGTAAACCTACTAGCTTTAGTGGAAAAGAAGGAGTCACTGGACTTCTCGAGTGGTTCGAGAGTATGGAGAACACGTTCATCGTGAGCGAGTGTTCTGGTGAATTCAAGGTCCGCTATGCTACGAGCATTCTTCAACAACGTGCGCTCACATGGTGGAACAGTAAGAAAATGAACTGATGGACTGAAGCTGCCTTGGCATTACCTTGGGAAGAATTTAAGGATATAATGATCCAAAAATTTCTACCGAGGAATGAGTTGCAGAAGCTGGAGAAAGAATTTTGTAATCTCAAGCAAGACGGTGGAAATCATTTGGCTTATTTCACCCGGCATCATGAGTTGAGCTTGCTCCTACCACACTTGGTGGATACTGTGCCCCGCAACATTGAAAAATTTATCAAGGGGGTACCACCTCAAATACAAGATGTCTTGATCGGTAGTAGGCCCACAACTTTGGAAGAGGTGATTACTATCACCGCACAGCTCACTGAGAATCATATTAGGGCTTGCACTATGTTGGTGAAAAGTGCCAAAACTGCTGTAAAGGTGACACCTGAGGCTACAAAGGAGGTGAAGGCCGAGTCCTCCTTCCAAAACAAGAAGCACAAGTTCACCCCGACTCGCAATTACATGGTGACAGCACCAAACGCTCCTCAAAGGCAAGTTGCCGTTGCAAATCAAGCTCCCGTGGTGAGAGCTTATACTGGGCCGCACCCGATGTGCAATACTTGCAAGTACCATCACGCTAGTAACACTCCATGCTGAGCTTGCTCGTTGTGTGGGAAGTATGGGCATCTGGTGGCTACTTGCCTTCATGCCCCGAATAATACTGCGATGCTTGTTAATCGAGCCTTCTACAACTATGGCGAAGCTGGGCATATTCGTCCACAATGTCCCCGCAATGCGGGAACTGTACCATCGGCTCGTGGAAGAGCTTTCAACATCAATGCCAACCAAGCCCAAGCCAACAACGACGTGGTGAATGGTATGGCGTTAATTTCCTTTAATCGTTTTTTGTCTAGTAAAATCCCTACCTGTGTTCATTATACTAATAATATGTCATTACTGAGCAGGTATGTACCTTGTAAATAGTCGTTATGCAATCGTATTGTTTGATTCGGGTGCGGATATGAGTTTTGTGTCCTTAGATTTTGTGCTTATTCTTTCTAAGCCATGTTCTAATCTAGAAATATCCTTTACGGTTGAAGTCGCCGATGGAAAATCAATCGTCGTTGACGTCGTAATACGCGATTGTACCTTGAGTCTTAACTAGCACGAGTTCCTCATTGACCTTATTCCTATGCAACTGGGAAGTTTTGACGTTATTATCCGCATGGATTGGTTAGCCAAGCAACATGCGGAAATCATATGCTTCGAGAAGTCCATTCGAATTCCTTTACCATCGGGGGATACTTTGAAAATCTTCGGGGAGAAATCATCTCAAAGACTCAACCTCATGTCTTGCATCAAGGCCCGAAAGTGCTTAAGTAAAAATTACATAGCTTTCATGGCTTATGTAGTTAACACGAAAGCCAAGGGTAAGGAACTGAAGGATATTCCTCTCGTGCGAGACTTTCCCAAGGTGTTTCTCAAGGATCTTAGTGGGTTACCTCCCGTACGAGAAGTTGACTTCAAAATCAACTTGATCCCTGGTGCAAACCCTATGGCTAAATCACCTTATCGTCTTGCACCGTCTGAAATGCAAGAACTAGCTAGTCAACTGCAAGAGTTGACCGATAAGGGTTTCATTCGTCCCAGCTCCTCACCATGGGGTGCACCTGTGTTGTTCGTGAAGAAGAAAGATGGTTCATTCCGTATGTGTATCGACCACCGAGAACTCAATAAGCTCACTATCAAGAACTGATACCCTCTTCCTCGAATTGATGATCTCTTCGACCAACTTCAAGGAGCCACACAATTCTTGAAGATCGATCTACGTTCTGGATATCATCAATTACGTGTTCATGATGTCGATATTCCAAAACCCGCCTTCCGTACTCGATATGGACATGACGAGTTCATGGTTATGCCTTTTGGTTTAACCAATGCACCTGCTGTGTTCATGGATCGCATGAATCGAGTATGTAAACCGTATTTGGATAAATTTGTGATCGTGTTCATCGATGATATTCTTATCTATTCCAAGACAAAAACTGATCATGAGATGCACCTACGACAAGTTCTCGAACTTTTAAAGAAGGAGCAACTATACGCCAAGTTTTACAAGTGTGAGTTCTGGCTAGAAGAAGTCCAATTTCTTGGTCATGTGGTGAATAGTCAAGGAATTCACGTTGACCCTACTAAAATAAAAGCCGTGAAAAACTGGTGCGTTCCTACAACCCCAACCGAAGTTCGTTCTTTTCTGGGGTTAGCGGATTATTACCGTAGATTTATTGCAAACTTTTCGAAGATTGCTAAACCTCTAACGGCGCTAACCCAAAAGAACCGACTCTTTGAATGGGGACCCGAACAAGAAGAGGCTTTCGAGATATTGAAACACAAGTTATGTAACACTCCTATTCTAACACTCTCCGATGGAAACGACAATTTTACCGTGTACTGTGATGCCTCTAATCAAGGTCTTGGTTATGTTCATATGCAACAAGGAAAAGTCATAGCATACACATCAAGGTAATTGAAGGTTCATGAAGTGAACTACACAACCCATGACCTTGAACTTGGTGCTGTGGTTTTCGCTTTAAAGATCTGGCGACACTATCTTTATGGGACGCAATGCATAGTTTACACTGATCATAAGAGCCTCCAACACGTGTTCAATCAAAAGGATCTCAACATGAGACAAAGACGTTGGGTCGAGTTGATTAGTGACTACGACTGCGACATTCGCTACCACCCTGGGAAGGCGAATGTTGTTGCCGACGCGCTGAGTTGAAAGTCCATAACAAGACTGTCTCACTCCACGAAATCCAAGATCGAAGGCAGTGGTTGACACGTTAGGGGAATTTGATAATGAGATCATGTGGATGTTAACGAGGCTACTATCATGCTTCAAAACATAAGGATTGATAGTGATCTCGAGTTGTGCATTCGCGAGGCTAAACAAGCAGCATTAACCGACGAAGGGAAAGATGAAGATTTGGCATTTAACATTCGGTCATAACTAGAGACAAAGTCAAATGGCATGTGGTATTTCTTGAATCGACTTTGATCCCAAATCATGATAATCTTTGTCACTTCATTATGAATGAAGCTCATCAAACCCGATATTCCATTCATCCTGGCTCCGATAAGATATACATGGACCTACATGGTCAATATGGTGGCCTGGAATGAAGAAAGATGGAGCGTCTTATGTTTCAAAGTGCCTCACATGTGCAAGAGTCAAGGCCGAACATCAACGACCGAGTGGTTTACTTGAACAACCTGAAATCTCTATGTGGAAATGGGAACATATATCCATGGATTTTATAACCAAGTTACCTCGTACTCCTCGTCGCCATGATAGTAACGGGTGATTGTGGACCGTTTGACCAAAACGGCATATTTCATACCAATACGAGACACTTACAAAGTTTCAATATTGGCTCACATCTACATTGACGAAATTGTGAGTCGTCATGGCGTGCCGTTGCACATCATATCCGACTAAGACGCTCATTTCACTTAGCACTTTTGGTCGTCCATGCATGTGACATCCGTCACCTCAAGGTCCGTCATTTAACGTGAAATTTTGTTAACTATCCTTAGAGCGTTCATTTTTTATCTTCATGGATAATCGTGAAGGCATCATGTTTGATTTGTTTTCCGTTTCAGTGGTGTTATCAATATTTGCAATCATATCATCCAAAACGCTCACGAATATCACCACCGACATCACTAATTATATTATGTTATATAATATAAACATCATAAACAACAACATATTCAAGATATAAACAACATTAAACACATCCTCATAATTAGCATAACGCGCGAATATACGTCGTTTTCAACTGAAACAAGTTTGGGGAGTCGGGGGCTAAGTGCAGGGACTAAACTTGACAAATTACTAAACTAGGCTGGGTATAAATACCCCGCACCAGCCTTTAGCCTTCACATTCTGCTTCTTCTTCTTCTTCTTCTTTTTCTTCACCTTCTTCTCCATTTTCTCTCAATCTAGCACCAAAATCCGTCACGTTTGTTGCGTTTTCACCGTCAAATCTTGGTTATCATCATGAATACTCACTTCTAGCAGGTAGATAACCTTGTTTGACCCGTTTCTTGCTCGATTTAACCTCTGCATTTTCTAGGGTTTCGGGTGTTCGGGTTCATCCGAGCACAAGAGGTCGTGGGGGTGTTTGTGTAGCCTTTTTGAGTATGCTTCTTACTTAAAGATGTTAGATGAGTGTTTCTAGAGGTTCTTGATGTGTGAAACTCGTGCCCGGAGTAGCTGGACGCTGCGCTGCACTACAGCAGTCGCGAACTTACTATTCAGGCGACAGGGTCTTTCAGGTGACTGATCCGTGTGACTGAGTGATTCGTGCGACTGAGTCCATGCGTCTGAGTCTATCGTACGACTGAGTGGTGCAACTGGGGTGAGTCGTGTGACTGAGTCCACGTGTATGGGTGTGTCGTGCGATTGAATGCATGCGATTGAGAGTGTGTGCGATTGAGTCAATACGGATGAATGTGTGCGACTGTGTGTATCGCACAACTGAAGATCCAGTCGTACGAATGAAGATTTAGTCGTACGAATGAAGTTGATTCGTACGACTGAGGGTTGAATCGTGCGAATGGATGGTTGAGCCGTGCGATTGGGTACCATGTGGTACGACAGAATGCTTAGTCGCACGAATGGGAGTTCAATCGTGCGAATGAAGCTGATTCGCATGGCTGAGAGCTGATTCGTGTGAATGGAGTGTCCGGTCGTGCGTCTAGTCATGGCGTGCAATTGGAGTCATTGTGTGTGAATCCTTCCTGTGTGCAGTGTGTGTTGTCGTGTGATGTTAAGGTGACATCAACACGGTTGCCATTGCTAATGATGATCTTTAAGATTAATACTATTGGGCTTATTAATGTTATATCAAAATCCAATCAACTTAACATTTTGCAATTAGTAATAAATGATTTATAACACAAGTACTTAACAAACACTTCTCTAAAAACAATAACACTTTTACACAAATATCAACTACAATGGCAACGCTTCCAGTACTCGGGTCTACATAAGATCTATCGTGTGTGTTTACGTGCAAGTGTTAACCACGACCGAACCGAAGCTGCCCGAACCTATTGAACATCATCTTATGATTTATGCTCATTATTAATGCTTGTCAGTAACTTTCAATAGGTGTTGACTGTTCATAGCATTCTACTATTGGGAATATTCATCATTCGTGCTTATCATCTATTCAGTGAGTTTCGTGGCCCCTTTTTACGCTTATATAACTTTTAAACCTTTTCTAACTGGGGGAAAAGAATGCTCGCTTACTTAACACATTTTCAAGCATCTTCCTTAGTGGAAGTCTGCTGCAACTCTTACGGTTAACTTATTTGCTTATCTTGTTGAATGATGCTAATATGACACTTGACTTTATGCTATGTTGCTACCTTGTAAGTTACCTGGTCGCTTTACATTACTATGCGCTATTACCTTGATGCTATGTGTTGCATGATGTTACTTGTGAATGCTATTGACCTTGGATGCTCTCGGCGGTGTGGTTCTTCTTTGTGGGTCTACTTTGTGGTTCTTCTTTGCCGAGCATCCATTACAACCATTAATCCCGGCGATGGAACCTAAGGACTGGTTTGGTTGTAATCTATACGTATGCGCTTCGTGGGTCTTGCTACGTCATGTGAAACTTGCCCTTCAATACAACCATTAGTTCCGGTAATGGGACCTAATGGGTTTGGTTGTAACCTATTACGTATGCGCTTCGTGGATCTAGCTACGTCATGTTAAACTTATTATGCTATGGGAAACTTTCAATACAACCCTTAATCCCGGTAATGGGACCTAAGGATTGGTTTGGTTGTAATCTATACGTATGCGCTTTGTGGATCCTACGTCATTTTAAACTATTTACGCTTTGGTAATGCTTTCTTTGTAGCCATCAATTCCCGAGAGGAACCTATGAATAGGTTGGCTGTAGCTAATTATAACTGGTAAAACCGCTTACACATAAGTGTAGTCGCGGTAATTCTTATTAAATTTACAAG
Organism: Flaveria linearis; assembly: GCA_024085815.1. Classification (NCBI taxonomy): domain Eukaryota; kingdom Viridiplantae; phylum Streptophyta; class Magnoliopsida; order Asterales; family Asteraceae; genus Flaveria; species Flaveria linearis. Next base: position 17,408,442 of record CM044015.1, on the reverse strand, counting down.
TTATTTTCATCTTAATATCTTTTATCACTTAAAACCTGCGAAGCTCACCAACAATTATGTTGACCGTTTTGAGCATCTCTTTTCAGGTGATCAAGGTAATTGAAGTTCTAGGAGTGCCTCCTTTTAGTGGAGACCCTAGGAAGCATTTTTGAGACTGAACACACATGATGAACAATACTTTGTACATTGTTGTAGTCCACTAAACAATTAACGTTCTTTTGAACACTTGTACCCGGGTTGTGGGAAACTAAACAATGTTATACTATATGGTTATGTGATGCTTACATGTTATGCTTATGGCTATGTTGTCATGAATATTGACAAAACGTGACACAAGTCCCCATTTGTGTTCGGGTGTCGTCATGACACACTTGACAACATACTTATTGCTTCTCTATCGTATACCATGTGTTATGACAATCCCGTGTAGCTCGCATCCCCGTGTTTCTGCTGTCAGCGGGGTGTGACAGACTGGTATCAGAGCCATTGGTTATAGAGAATTAGGCAATACACTTGACCTAGACTATAACATAGGAACCTTCATGTAGAATGCATGCTAGGACTTGCTTGCATTTAATATTACATGTGTGTTCCTCTATACTTGTTACTTGACTTTATACATGATTCTATGCATATGTGCTTGCTATCTGATCATCCTGAGGAAGACACTATTACTCTTAGTCTTTCTCCAGGGATACCTTTACACTAAAACTTTACGTTTGTATGCACACAACATCATATCATTAGGTCGAGATACCTAAACAGAAGGGAACCTTGGTGATCACGCGTAGCGTCGATCTCAGATACTAAATCCGACCCTAACATGGTTATGCCTGAAATCCTGAAAGTATGAAGGATAGGCAACTATCATTAGACATATTGTGCTTATGTGCTTGGAGTTTACTTGTTACCACATACTACTATTGGAATACTAATGGCTCATGGACATGAGGACATTACACGAACCATGCTTGATGAGGGTTGACAATACTATGATGTTAACTTGGGGTAAGTGGAGCTAGGGTGACCATGCAAGGCAAATTACCATTACGGGTGCACACGTAATTGCAATTTGCACTACATGAGAAGCCTGGCTAATCTTACCAGGAGGTAACGATCATGACTATTACAAGTTTTCTATTCTATACCCTAGGGTGCTAGGATCATAATTCTAGTGAAACCTCATTAAGGGTAACAAAACATTACTAACACTAGCTATTACTTAAGTCCTGTCCTACTTAGAGCCTTCATGGTGTTTCCAATCGTGACATTGACCTTATCCTTTATGAGACATTCCTCCACTTAGCATTTCAGTAACTAAGGAACTGATTGAATGCTTAGAATGAAAGTAGACTACAGGAAATGTAGAGGAGTGATGATACTCTCTACACATAAATTACGTTATTCATTAGGATGATGCTAAGGAAAATTAGGATGTCGTGTAACCGGTTTAAGCGTCATTCAAGGTATATCGTTGATGTGGTGGGAACGCTGCGGGGAACCCTATATATAAGCATCACCGGTATACTAAGAATGTGCTCAAACTGGGCTACGTGATGATCTTGATGGACCGAAGCATGGGATATTGGAACTTGATAAGTGGAATCATACGTGTATCTTAAAGTGACTAAGGTTTACATGTTTACTAAAGTTTACATGTTTACACCTTTCTATGATTAGAAGATGCCGCCTCGAAGAGCCACACGTAGTACAAATCAAGGTGAGACCCCACAAGGCAGAGGTAGGGGTAGACCACCAAGAACAGGTGGTGCTCCAGCTGGCAACAATCAGGGAACTGACAACCCTGACATAGCTGCTATGATTGCTCAGTAGCTAGCCGTACTGATTCCAACTATTGTGACTCAAGTGAGCGACACTCTTCTGAATCATCATCTCCACGGGGATCTTGATACTAATGATCAGCATAACCAAGGAACAGGGGAAGAAACTGGGATTGGTGGAACAACTGGGAACGAAACTGGGGTTGATAATACAAGACGGGGATGTTCATACAAGGAATTTGTAGCCTGTAAACCCCGAGAATTTGACGGGAAAGGTGGGGCGATAGCCCTAACAAGATGGCTTAAAAAGATGGAGGCAGTGATTGACATTAGTGAGTGCCTCGACAGTCAAAGAATCAAATATGCCATATGTTCACTGCAGGGCAAGGCATTAACCTGGTGGAACACCCAGGTTCAAGCTAGAGGAAGAGAGTCAGCAATGCAAATAACTTGTGATGAGTTCAAAGCCCTGATAACTGAGGAGTACTACCCTCTCAACGAGATGCAGAAACTTGAACAGGAATTCTGGAACCATGCGATGGTAGGAGCTGGGCAAGCAGCTTACACCGATCGTTTTCATGAGTTGGCAAGATTGGTTCCACATCTGGTAACACCGGAATCAAAGAGGATTGAGAGGTATATTTGGGGACTCGCGCCTCAAATCCGAGCTTTGGTAATGGCAACTGCTCCCCCTACGATTCAAAGCGCAATTCTGAAGGCCGGCGCTTTAACTGATGAGATGATAAGAACAGGGATGTTGGGTAGGGAGCAGAGCAGAGAAAGGAGGTTGGGGAAATGAGTCGGTCTAATGCCGGAAGATTAGATAAGAAGGCCAAGACAACCCGAAATTTTGTTGCTGTGACTCAAGAAAGGAAAGAATATGCTGGGCCACACCCGAAATGTAACAGGTGCACTCTTCATCATCCCCCAACAACGCCGTGTCGGATGTGTTGGATTCTATATGCCCAAGACACATAGAACATTGATGTGGTTAGTATGTCATGATCCAAGTCGGGTTATACCCAATAACAAGCTTTGCAATCACTGACAATTATTCAATTGATGATATGATCATGCAATTAAATAATAACACCAAATTTAGAGAATGGGTTTTCTAAATAAGTTGCATATGAGATGGAACAACTTATTAGGATATTTTGTTCAAGAATATTACTTAGTGTTATTTAAGTTAGTTAGATAACATTAAGTAATATGTGAGTGTATAAGTTATACAATTAAAAGTTAATTGTACAACTTATGAGGGACTAGTTTGTGAAAATTGCATGACAATGTTTAGTGGGAATCTTTCTTGTTAGGGCCATTTTTTGGCCGTCCCCTTCTCTCCAATGTAGGGTCTTCCACTTACTTAAAAGCTACAAACCTTGACTACTAGTCTAACTCTCAACATCCATCTCTAGATACATGCAAAAATCAAAAATAAGCAGCTCTCATCTCTCTCTCTAGCTCACGTTTTTTCAGCAGCAAGTAGAAGGGTTTTTGAGCTGCATTTGGTGTTGTTTCTCCCTAACAAGAAAGTGATTGAAAGTAAGCTTGGGGTATACAAGCTTGAGGATCTCTATTTTGAGCTCTTGGCCGATTTTAAGCATCCAAAACCCTCCTTCTTTGGTCGTTTTTCTGCTAAACAAGGTAGACATCACAGCTCATTGAAGCTGTGATTTTATGTAGTTTTACATATATTCATAGCTTGTTTATTCACATATTATGATCCTTTGTTATATGGGTTTGTTTTATACATATATTTGAAACCTAAAGAACATAATTTTCAGCTTATAAACAAGTTTATAAAGCTATATATCCGCTGCGTTTTCAGAAAGTTTAAATGGTTAAACTATGATTTATGTTCTTACAAACCCAACAATGGTATCAGAGCCGGTTATGTGGATAACTTGCTTGTTCTTGTCCTTTAAAATTGGTTTTAGAGGATGATTATAAACTCATAATATGCTGATTTAGGTTGATTGAATAAACCTCATGTCTTTCAAAGTTATATCTTCATGCTTATGATTAAACTTTGAAAGATAGGAATGTCAATTGGTTGATATGTTTGGTTGTTGTTGTTTGGACAAACAAACCCAAATTTTTAGTTTATGTTGGCTGAAAATTTAGGGTTTATGGGGTTTATTTTGTTTGTTGAATGATGTTTATGATTGGTCATAATAGTGCATAACCTAGCTTAGGCCTTATGTTATTTGGATGATTGGAGTGGTTGTTTTAATTCATTCAATTGGGTTGTAATATTTGTGTTTATTATTTGGGTTGTAATTATTTATTCATTTGGTTATGTAATAAATAGATTAGGTGCATTTCTTTTATTAGAAAAATGTATTAGGATATAATTTTTGTAAAAGGAAGATGCACAAGATGAAGACCCAAAGATGGACATCAAAGACACAAAAAAAGGACTTGAAGCATATGGATGCAAGTTCAAGTGGGAGTCTATGAAGACCTCAATCTTGTGTTGTATTCAACCCTTAGGAAAGACCAAATGACCACACTTGTGATGGCAAACAAGTTTGGTCACAATAGTAGCTATGGTTATGCACATTGTGGTTGTTTATATTATGCTTGTTTGATTGTGATTTATGAATGATTGTATGATATTTGGATATGATAAATAATCTTAATAAAAATGATCTTAACAAGCTAATATAAAATGGTTCTTAATCATTAAGTGTTAATAAATGATTACTAAAAGGATTAATGTTTTTATAATAAAATGAGTTTTATTAAAAGAACCATAGGGTATCTTGTATTTGAAAGCATGCAAATACAAGTACATAGAGTTTTCGAAACTAGAATTAATGAAAACCAAAATCCCTTTTGAAACAAGTTTAACACCATCCTTTTACACGACACTCGAATCACTTGAGAACTATTTGTGGGATAAAGGTCACCTAACCACTTTTAGGGAACTTGTGTTTTGAGGTGGGCTTAACATATTTGTGGGATAAAGGTCACCTAACCACTTGTATGAGTAAACTCACACGTGTGTGTAAGTAGGACGACTTGAATTGGAAACCATGTGCATAGGGTCACCGAAGCATGGCGTACAATGTGTTGATGGGATTAAACATGCCAACCAAACATAAGATGTTTAACAGATCCCATAAAGGCTAGAAGTTGCAAAAGGTTGCAATTGTCAATTGTTGACTACCTTGTTAATTTAAATAATGGGATAAAGGTCACCTAACCATTATTTGAATGTAACGTTAAATTCTAGATTTTAATTATTAATTGTCTATAAGACATAAAAGGGTATTAATAATTAAAATGAATTTTTCAGAAATACTAATCAGAACTTTGTAAATTTTGTAGAATGGCCGCAAACAATAATGCTACCACCCCGACCGTCCATACCCTATCACTAAGAACAATTTTAGAAAGGGATCGTCAGAACGACAACAACCTTATGGACTCAATTTCGAAACTTGAGAATCGTTCTCAAAATGAGTAAAGGCCTATGTCCTTGATGATCCCATATCTCACCAACCAACGCTGTTGATGTTAAGGCCTTTTGACAATTGGCTTAAGCACATTCAGGATTCTGTGCAAGTTTCCTACCTCATGCTGGGAATATGATTCCCGAACTCCCAAAGGGTTTGGAACATCATAGGGCATATGACATGATAATCTAGTTGAAGGAAATGTTCCTTCAACAAACTTTAGTAAGATTGCTTCGAAACAGTTCAAGCACTTTATGCATGTCACATGGAAGAAACCCAATCGATATCATCTTATATATTCTTAAGATGAAAAGCCACAATGATAGCCTCAAGATGCTTAACTGCCCTGTCTCAAAGTAGTTGGCCAAGGATTTGGTCCTTGATTGCCCAACTAAAGGTTTGAGACATTTATAATAAACTGTAATATGAACGGGTGGGACAAGAGCATCGGTGAAATTCACGCAATGCTAAAAGCAACCGAGGCAGGCATGGGTAGAGAGGTTCTACCTATTCTCTCGATCAATGAGGGAGACTATAAGAAATGGCCAATCTCGATCCTAAGGCAATTATTGCCAAAAGAAAGGAATAAATCAAAGCAAAGGTTAAAGCGAAACCTCAAAAACCTAAGCTTATGAAACCTAAGGTAAAGGAGAACGATCCATGCTTTGAGTATGGAGAGATAGGACAATAAAAGGGAATTGTCTCTCCTATCTCAAGAAGTTGAAAAATAAGAGGGATGCTAGGCAAACCTCGAATACAATTTTCATGATTCACATTGTATTAAATGTCATTTCTTCAAACACATGGGTATTGGATACCGGATGTGAGACTCATACTTGCAATTGTTGCAAAGGGGTTCAAAAGAAATGTGCGCTTCAAGGAGGGAAACTCTATTTTGAGACTTACAAATGGTTTGGAAGTTGTTCTCAAAACCTTTTGTATGCACCTAGTTTGACTAGGAACATAATTAATGTTTCCTATTAAAACAATATGGTCATGATTTAAAGTTTGTATATAATAGTATTAAGTTTTATGGATGATATATTTCATTTTAAGGATATGCCCTTTAATGATATTCATGAATTAGTTCATGATAATTAGTCCTATAATAACTCATTATACACATTAAGCACCAAGAAACTTAAAATCGGTTTAAGTTATTATTATCTTTGACATTGTCATCTTGGTCACATAAACAAGAATTGGATTCAACACTTCAAAAGAATGGTCTTTTAAAAACAAATGAAAATGTTTCATTTGATAAGTGTGAACCAAAAGACTAATTAGGAATGATACATTTGGATGTATGTGGTCCTTTTATGACAACGACAAAGATTGGTGAAAAGATACTTCTTTACTGTTACAGTCGCTATTATTGTGTGCACTTGATGACACATATGAATGAAGCTTTTGAAATGTTCAAAATCTTCAATAATGAAGTAGAAAATATATATATATATATACACATAATCTTCTAAGTTCTTCATTCTGATAAAGGGGAAACTGAACCCTATTTGGATATGGTTCAATTCATTAAGGCTATGAGCTTACCACCTTTATCATCTTGGGTTTTCGCATTACTCTCCACGGCTCGTATTTTGAATATGGCCCAAACCAAGAAAGTGGGTTTGACACCTTTTGAAATATGGCATGGAAAGAGTTCCATCGCTATCATATTTAAAGGTATGGGGTAGTGAAGCTTATGCTAAGCTTAACACCCAAAACAAATTTGAAAGTCGATCCACTAAGTGTATATTTGTTGGATATGCCAAAGACTGTATAGGATACTACTTCTTGATCCAACAGAGCAAAATGAATTTATTGCTCGAAGGGCAGAGTTCTTGGAAGCCAAGTTCCTTATGGAAGGAGTGACGCATAGAACAATGGAATTTAATGAAGATCAAGATCCATAAGCCGATACACGTTTGGTTGACACTAGCTATCAACAAGAGGTTGTTGATGATGATCAAGAGGTTGATCAATACACACAAAACAATCACAGATCTGGTAGAGTTAGCATTCCACCTAAAATATATGGATTTTTCATGGATGGATGCTATGAGGTTGACTCCGATGAGCCAACTACATACCATGATGCTATGTCCAATTCGGATTGTGACAAATGGCTGGAAGCCATGAATGTAGAGATGCAATCCATGTATGACAACCAAGTTTAGGAATTGGTTGACCCTCCACTTAACTCCAAACCGGTTGGATGCAAGTGGGTTTTCGAGAAGAAAACAAATACGCATGGAAACTTGGATACTTACAAGGCAAGACTTGTAGCAAAAGGTTTCACTCAAACTCAAGGGGTTGACTATGACGAAACCTTCTCACCTGTGGCAATGCTAAAGTCTATTAGGATATCATTTGCCATTGCTTCTCATTATTATTATGAGATTTGGCAAATGGACGTCAAAATCGCTTTTCTTAATGGACATCTCAAAGAGACTGTCCATATGGTTCAGCCTGAAGATTTTGTCGATCAAAAGCATCCTAATAAAGTATGCAAGTTAAAAAGATCAATCTATGGATTGAAACAAGCATCGAGAAGTTGGATCAACGTTTTGATGAAGAGATCAAGAAATTTGGTTTCATCAAGAACGCTGACAAGGCTTGTGTGTATAAAAAGGCTAGTGGGAGTGTAATCACATTCTTAGTATTGTATGTTGATGACATAGTACTATATGGAAAAGACATTCCAACCATGGAAGGTGTTAAAACCTGGCTTGGAAATTGTTTTTCCATGAAAGATCTCGGTGAAGCCGCCTATATTTTGGGAATAAAGATCTATAGGGATAGATCGAGGAGGTTGATAGGTCTAAACCAAAGTGCATATATGATAAAATCTTGAAAAAGGTTCAAGATGGAAAACTCTAAGAAAGGTATGGTACCTACTCAAAGAGGGACAATATTGAGTGCATCTGAATGTCCAAGCTCAAAGGATGAGCAAGATTGTATGAAGGACATCCTATATGCGTCTGCTATAGGATCCATCATATATGCGATGATATGCACTAAGACAGGACGTGTCATGCGCGTTAAGCATGACAAGAAGATATCAGCAGAATCCAGGTAATAGCCATTGGATGGCTGTTAAAGTATATTGAAATACCTTAGGAGGACTAAGGATATGTTTCTAATATATGGATCTGAGAAAGAGGAACTTGTTGTAAAGGGTTACACGGATGCGAGTTTCCAAACTGATCAAGATGATCCTCGATCACAATCGGGGTATGTCTCCATTATGAATAGGGTAACATTGTCCACTACAAAATACGAATACATAGCCGCCTCATTAGCAGCTTTGGAAGCTGCATGAATAAAAGGTTTATCGCCAATCTAAGGGTGGTCTCTACCATTCAAGACCCCTTAGAAATCTTTTGTGATAACGAGGGTGTGATTGCTCAAATCAAGGAACCCCGTGCACATCAAAAGATTAGGCACAATGAGCGGTGATTCAACTACATACGAGATAAAGTTGAAAAAGGAAAGATATGTATTCGCAAAGTTCATATGGATCAAAACATTACGGATCTTCTCATGAAGCTCCTTGAAAAGGCAAAGCATGAAGGTCATACTTGTGCCATGGGGCTTCGATATTTTAGTGATTGGATTTGATCTGTAAATTTTGTATTTGGATATATGTGGAACTTTTATTATTTTAATAAAATTATTTGGTTATAATGTTTCAATTAATGTTCCAATTTAGCATGTTTAATCCATGAGTAAATTGTTTACTCTAAATGTCAGTAGTCGTTCAGACTTGTGGGAACAAGTGTGAGGGTAAGACTATTATGAACATGGATTGGTTGCTATTCATAAGGATGAATATAGAGCAATGGGTTGCTACCAAGGTTCATAGATATTTGTGGGATACAAATGTTGGACTAACCCGCATCTAAAATTTTATTACATGGAATCTTATTGATTGATCATAAGTAAATTTGAGTAAAGGCGAATATCATTTGGTATCCTCCGACCTGAGATACATATTGGGTTTTGATATTCACCAAGTATTATACCTTGAGCTAATTCTTCACTGTCCTGAAATAGTGGACAGTACATAAGGGTATGTTCAGGTATGACACAAGGTGTTTGTGAGAAACGTATGTAGTCAAGATGGAATTTGTTCCTCTTATTCGTTAAGAGTTAGATGTCTAAGGCCTGATAAGTTAAATCAACAAGAAATGATCATTCGGTGTTCTTGGATTTAACATGATATCTGTAACAAAAGATAGATGATTGATTCACCTAAATCATTTCAAGTAGGGTACTTGAATGGAATGATGTTATTGAATGGCCATAAGTCATGCGTATTAAGGGTAGTAAACCGTTGTTAGGCGGTATTTACTGCTTGCATCAATCTTCTATGAATCTTGGGCAAGTGGGAGATTGTTGGATTCTATATACCCAATAACAAGCTTTACAATCACCGACAATTATTCAATTGATGATATGATCATGCAATTAAATAATAACACCAAATTTAGAGAATGGGTTTTCTAAATAAGTTGCATATGAGATGGAACAACTTATTAGGATATTTTGTTCAAGAATATTACTTAGTGTTATTTAAGTTAGTTAGATAACATTAACTAATATGAGAGTGTATAAGTTATACAATTAAAAGTTAATTGAACAACTTATGAGGGACTAGTTTGTGAAAATTGCATGACAATGTTTAGTGGGAATCTTTCTTGTTAGGGCCATTTTTTGGCCGTTCCCTTCTCTCCAATGTAGGGTCTTCCACTTACTTAAAAGCTACAAACCTTGACTACTAGTCTAACTCTCAACATCCATCTCTAGATACATGCAAAAATCAAAAATAAGAAGCTCTCATCTCTCTCTCTAGCTCACGGTTTTTCAGCAGCAAGTAGAAGGGTTTTTGAGCTGCATTTGGTGTTGTTTCTCCCTAACAAGAAAGTGATTGCAAGTAAGCTTGGGGTATACAAGCTTGAGGATCTCTATTTTGAGCTCTTGGCCGATTTTAAGCATCAAAAACCCTCCTTCTTTGGTTGTTTTTCTGCTGAACAAGGTAGACATCACAGCTCATTCAAGCTGTGATTTATGTAGTTTTACATATATTCATAGCTTGTTTATTCACATATTATGATCCTTTGTTATATGGGTTTGTTTTATACATATATTTGACACCTAAAGAACATAATTTCAGCTTATAAACAAGTTTATAAAGCTATATATCCGCTGCGTTTTCAAAAAGTTTAAACGGTTAAACTATGATTTATGTTCTAACAAACCCAACAGGATGTATGCGAATTGTAGGCGCCCGAGGCACCTAGCGAAGGATTGTAGAACTGCGCCGAACCTGGTAGCACCCATCAACGCGGTTAACCCCGCCAGGAATGCCAGGGCTTGTTATGAGTGCGGAGGTCTTGGTCACTACCGGAACATGTGCCCCAGACCGAATAGGGTACCGGGTCAAGAAGGGAATAACCAGCAGCAAGTGATGGCCATAGCTGGTAATCCGGGCCAAGGGAATCAAGGAAATGCTGCCAGAGGACGTGCGTTCGTTATTGGAGCAAATGACGCCCGTCAGGACCCGAATGTTGTTACGGGTACGTACTTGCTCAATCACCACTTCGCATCCATACTCTTTGATACTGGGGCAGACAATAGTTTCATATCTTCCGATTTTGCACACATGCTTGACTTGAACCCTAGTAGACTAGAAACTAGCTTTTCTATAGAAATGTCCAATGGTAGAGTTGTACAGGCCGATGAGATTATTCGAAAGTGTTCCATGATATTAGAAAACCATGCCTTCGACATAGACTTAATACCTTTTGAGTTGGAAAGTTTTTATGTGATTGTAGGAATGTATTGGTTGTCGAAACACGGAGCCGAGATTGTTTGTCGGGAGAAAGTAGTACAAATCCCAATGCCAAACATGTAAGGCCCACCTTTCTCAGGGGAACCTCACAGTTGGTCATTCACAGCAAACATCGATTTAAAACAGTCATTTACTCATATACGTATAAAATATATATTACAGCGGAAAAATACTGTCATTTTAATTCATTACAAGTAAAATATAAACATCGTCTTTAATCCACAAAACTATCTAGGAGTTCTTTGTTTAGCTTTTCTTCATCCGGGATGCCAGTCTTGTAGTGCCAAGAAGCATCAGTCCCATGCCTCTATTTCATGCCAATTCAGGGCTTACAGACATGCCCGTTCGAGCATTACTTTATCCGGGTGAGGGTACAACGAATGCAAACCTCCTTTAGCCATTGCTTGCAAGTCTTTACTTTATCCCTTGCCTGCAGGACTTTACTTGCAAGACTTTACTTTATCCAGGTACACGTTATGGGCCACATAACGTTTCTTTACGTTTCACTTTCTTATTTAAGTTATATATATATATAATATAACACAACACATCTCGAAGGCAATCCATCACTACAAGGTTATATCTCGATAAGGAAAACACGTTATCAATTCGTTAGAAAATCCCGTTTCCCATATAAGATAGTAAGTAAAACTTTACTCTAAAAGAACTGATTACAAAAAAAGTATATATCTTAGTATGCATACCGCCCCAAAACATTTAAAGCATGTATAAAATAGGGGATCTAGAACTCACCTGAACTTGTCCAATAGCTTAAATTCTAAGCCACTTAAGCTATAGCCTGAACACTCTAGCTGCACGAAAGTTAATATGCAAAAACGTCATTTTCTTCATAGTTTCGCCCATAGTTTCGCTACAGCGAAACTGCAGTTTCGCTGCCAGTTTCGCTAAGCAGCATTTCTGCTAGTTTCGCTAGGCAGATTCGCTGCCTTGAGCGCCCAACTTTCATTGGAATTCCCTAGTCTCGCAAAGCCTATAGGTCAGTCTGGGTCTTAGCGAGATTACTGCAACGAAACTATAGTTTCGCTGGAATTTCTCCTAGTCTCGCCGAACTAATGTGCAGTTTCGCTAGTTGAATGCTTAAATTCGCTGGATCGGGGCCCAGTTTCACTGGATGAACAGAAACTCAGATCCAGCCCATTTTTAACCCAAAATCTTAACTTTTTACGTCCAAATCCTTGGTTTACCTTCCATGAAACCAAATCTAAGCTTTTTACACGTTTTCATACGTAAAAATTTGACCTTTATGTTTTTCTTTAAACTTTTCAAAACCCCAATACCCTAGAATCCGGGTTTGATCTACAGAATGTCTTAGAGGTCGATTCTTACCTTGTTTTGTTGCTTTTTCCTTGGGTTTTGATGCTCTAAACACCCAGCTCTTCAATCCTTCAATCTTCCAAGTTTAAATCTTGAGTTCTTCCCACTTTCTCTCTCTACTTTCTCTCTCTACGAAATTTTGGTGGCTAGGGTTGAAGTGAGGAGATGGATCTGATCATGCATGTTTAAGGGCTGATTAGGGCCCTTAAACCCATCAAGTCTAGCCCATTAAGACTAATTTTATCCATAGCCCACTAATTTACCCCTTTATTTCTTAAATTAACCCTTAAAAGCCCATTATTATTAAATGGCTTGTTTCGGGAAATTTCGGGGTGTTACAAGTCTCCCGCCTTATTTAGGTTTCGTCCTCGAAACCTGCTTCGTCCTTAAACAGATCGGGGTATTGACGTCTCATTTCCTCCTCGGGTTCCCAGGTGGCATCCGACCCCTTTCGATGTTTCCATTGTACCTTGACTTGCTTGACTACTTTATTTCTTAATTGCTTCTCCTTTCGGTCTAGTATAGCCACTGGTTGTTCTACATAGTTCAGCTTCTCGTCCACCTCGATGTCATCTAGGGGTACGATTGCCTCATTCGGTGCTAAACATTTTCTTAAGTGCGACACATGAAAGGTAGGGTGAATCCCACTTAATTCTTCTGGAAGGTCTAGCCTGTAAGCTACATCCCCAACTCGTGCTAGTACCTCGAATGGTCCGATGAACATGGGACTCAGTTTGCCCCTCTTCCTAAATCGGATGATTCCCTTCCATGGTGACACTTTTAGCATTACCCTGTCACCCACGCTGAACTCTATTGGTCTCCTTCTTCTGTCGGCGTATGACTTTTGTCTATCCTTGGCAGCCTTCATATACGCCTTGATTTTCTCCAACTTTTCCGTTGTCGCTTCCACAACTTCTAAGCTTCCTAGCTCCTTCTGTCCGACATCACCCCAACAAATAGGAGTTCCGCACCGTCGACCGTACAATAACTCATATGGGGGCATCTTAATGCTGGCGTGGTAGCTGTTGTTATAGGAGAACTCTGCTAGTGGCAGATGATCATCCCAATTACCGCCAAATTCGATAACGCATGCCCGAAGCATATCCTCCAGTGTCTTGATCGTTCTTTCCGATTGCCCATCAGTCTGTGGGTGGTATGCGGTACTAACATGCAACCTCGCGCCCATCTCTTCATTGAACTTTTTCCAAAACTTGGAGGTGAACCACGTATCGCTATCTGAAACAATCGATACGGGCATACCATGTCGCGCCACAATTTCTCGGATAAATAGTTCAGCAAGCTTTTCTAAACTAATTGCTTCCTTGATTGGTAGGAAATGCGCACTTTTAGTCAGTCTATCCACAACCACCCATATCGCGTCACCGCCTTTCGTCGTGCGGGGTAGTTTGGTGATAAAGTCCATGGTAACATGTTCCCACTTCTACTCTGGCACTTCTAATGGCTGAACATAACCATAAGGTCTTTGGTGCTCAGCCTTCACCTGTAGGCACGTGAGACATTTATTTACATACGCAACCACATCTCTCTTCATCCCAGGCCACCAATAATCTTTCTTCAAGTCGTGGTACATCTTATTTGCGCCTGGATGTATTGAGTAGCGGTCTTGTGCGCTTCATCCATAATCTTTTCCCGCAAGTCGCCATGCTTCGGAACCCATATCCTGCCATGGAAGGTCTTAACACCTAAGGTGTTCTCTATCAATTCATCCACTTTTCCCACCATCCTTTCCTTGTTGATTTGCTGCTCTTTTAAATCGTCCATTTGAGATTTGCTTATCATCCTCATACATCTGGGGTCACTACTAGTTGGCACGCCTTCACCCGGATTGGTTCATATCCTTCCTTTCGGCTCAGGGCATCGGCTACCACGTTCACCTTACCCGAGTGATAATGGATTTCACAGTCGTAATCCTTTATCAACTCCAACCACCTCCTCTGTCTCATATTTAGGTCCTTCTGTTCAAAGAAATATATCAGACTTTTTGGTCGGTAAATATGGCGCACTTAGTTCCATACAATAGTGTCTCCAGATCTTCAATGCGAACACTACTGCGGCAAGTTCCAAATCATGCATCGGGTAATTAACCTCCGTGTCCTTTAGCTGTCTGGATGCGTAAGCTATAACCTTTCCTCTTTGCATCAACACACAGCCTAGCCCGCAGTAAGAAGCATCGGAGTATACCGTTAGGTCTTCATCTCCCTCCGGTAGGGTTAGTATAGGAGCTTTGGTCAGTCTATCCTTCAATTCCAGAAACGCATCTTCCTATTCTTTCCCCCAGTCGAATACCACGTTCTTCCTTGTTAACCTTGTTAATGGGGAAGCTATCTTTGAGAAATCCTTGATGAACCTCCTATAGCAGCCAGCTAATCCTAAGAAACTACGGATTTTGGATGGCGTCTTTGGGGAATTCCATTGCGTAACTGCCTCGACCTTTGCTGAATCAACCATGACTCCTTTGGAATTTATAATGTGCCCTAAAAACTGCACCTCCCGTAGCCAGAAGGCACATTTAGAGAACTTCGCATACAGTTTCTCCTTTCGTAAAGTCTCTAACACCTCCTTAATATGACAAGCGTGGTCTCCTTCATTCTTTGAGTATATCAAAATATCGTCAATGAAGACTATCACTGATCGGTCCAACATCGGCCGACACACGCGATTCATTAAGTCCATGAATGCCGCAGGAGCATTGGTTAGCCCGAAAGACATAACTAGAAACTCATAGTGGCCATAGCGCGTTCGGAAGGCCGTCTTTGGGATATCTTGCTCCCTTACCTTCAGTTGATGATATCCGGATCGGAGATCTATTCGGGAGAACCAGCTTGCCATTTGCAATTGATCAAACAGATCATCTATTCGGGGTAGCGGGTAGCGATTCTTCACGGTCAGCTTATTCAACTCCCTGTAATCTATACACATCCTCATGCTGCCATCCTTCTTTTTCACAAACAGCACGGGGGCACCCCATGGGGAAATGCTGGGCCTAGTAAATCCCATGTCAAGGAGTTCCTGTAGTTGTGACATGAGCTCCTTCATCTCGGATGGAGCTAGGCGGTAGGGTGCTTTGGCAATGGGTTGGGCTCCTGACAGTAAGTCAATCTGAAACTCTATCTCTCTATCTGGTGGTACTCCAGGCAGATCCTCCGGGAATACGTCAGGAAAGTCCCGCACCACTGGTACATCGACATCTCTTTTGCCTTATCTTTAACATCCTTGACATACGCTAGATAAGCTCCGCACCCTCGCCTCATACATTTCTCCGCCTTGATCATGGGAATGATCCTTGTAACCTTACAATCGTTATCACCGTAGATCGTAACCGGACTACCATCTAGAGCCGTTAATCGGATCATCTTTTGTTGGCATACTATGTTAGCATCGTGAGCAGCTAACCAATCCATCCCTAGTATGACATCGAAACTTCCTAAGGGCGTAGCAAACAATCGTGCGGGGAAGTAATGATCTCCTAGTTTAATGTGGCATTCCCCTATCATTCTGACTATTCTAATGGACTTACCATTGGCCGCTTCTACTTCAAAGGCATCATCTATTTCCTTAGTTTGGACATCTAGTGTAGCATAGAAGGATACAGATACAAAACTCTTACTGGCACCACTATCAAATAATACGGAGGCGCAAACATCATTGACAAGGAACGTACCTGACACTACGTCCGGGTCCTTCCTTGCTTACTTCTTGTTCATGGTGAAAGCCCTTGCCTTGACCTTGGGCTTTCCATCATCCCCCTTGTCATCATCCCTGCTCGTGCCCGAGCTTCCCGGCTTAGCTTTCTTGCAATTCTTGCTGTAGTGCCCCGACTCATGGCAGTTAAAGCACTCGTTTACTTCCGGGCACTCCCTAGCCATGTGACCCGTTTTACCACACCGGTAGCACCCATGGCTACCCAATCGGCACTCTCCGGGATGCCTCCTCCCACACTTCCCACAGTTCTTAACTTCCTCGATCCCCTTCACAACCATTTGTTTTGCATCCACCCTTGCTTTCTTGTTCCTCGGTTGGTGGCCACCACTTCCATATCTCTTCCCATTGTTATTCCAAGCCTTCTTCGTCTCACCTACTATCACCGGCCTGCGATGATCGTACAACCTTCCGCTGAGGTCCACCGCTGATCTAAAAGTACCAGGTCGGGCCGTGACCATTTCCCTACGAATGTCCAGAGGCAACCCTTGTATGTACCTCTTGATTCTCTTGGATTCGGGAGTCACCAAGTCAGGCGCCAGACGTGCCATTTCATTGAATTTTGTAGTGTACTCCTGCTGAGTCATATTTCCAGCCTCCAAACTCATGAACTCTTGCTCAATCTTGTCAAGCTCTCTTTCCGGGCAGTACTCCTCTATCACCAACCTCTTCATCTCCGGCCACTTCATCCTCTCAATGGCCTCCTCTCCGTAAGACTCAACAATGTTATCCCACCAACACAATGCTGGATCCAAAAGGGAATGGGAAGCAAACTTGACCTTTTGGTTTTCACGGCACTCACTGATCTTCAGTACGGCCTCCATTTCCCTGATCCAACGCTGGGCAGTGGCAGCGTTACCAGTACCATCAAATGTTGGGGGCCTACACCTCTGAAAATCCCCGTAGCTGCACCCCTTCGCCCTCTCTTCCACCTCGGGACCGTCATGGTTACCCAGACGATCTCCCTCGTCGCTCAACTCCTCAGTCTTGACCGCTCCCTGCTTATCCACCTTCTCGAAAGTTGTACTCTTCTTACTTTCGCCCTTAACCTGCTCCACAAATTCCGCAAGCAGAGCGGGCATCACTCCAGAGAGGACCTGGTGCACCTCTTGGGCAATAGCTTCCTTCACTGTCTCCTTCAGTTTTGCCTGGTCCGTAGTGAGCCCCTCGACTCCCATTTCTAACTCAACCTCCTCCCCCTTAACCGGTTTCTCAGCTGGCTTCCTGGTTGGCCCTTTTGTTGGCTTCACAGTTGCACTTGTAGTTTCCCTTGCCCTAGTCGGGGGCCTTCCCCTAGTGCTTCTCCGGGTGACCATTGTTGGAACTTCTTTCTTTCGTGCCATTCTTTCTACTTCCTATAAGATTCAGAATGTTAATATGGTCTCTCAAGGCAAGTTCAGTTCACGACAAGTTTTGTAAATTTTTAATAACAGTGGCCAGTTGTGATTAACTACTTACAGAACTTCTCGTGCCATAAACTTTCCTATCCTGAACCATACTAACACTAGAACCTGCTATACCTATTCTATGCACGTATAAGTCACATAAATTCAGATAGGTGTCACAGATAACTTTATCATACTCTACCTCGGCTCTTACTTAAATAAGAAAGCACTATCCCTTGGAATAATACCTACAACATACTTGGTTACCTCTTGGCATGGAGCTTCTTGGACTGGCATCCTTGACACTTGGTCCCATTATCTGTTTAAGTTTAGGTTTACAAAAACAGTTTTCCCAATCTTTTAAACATTGGCTCTGATACCAACTTGTAAGGCCCACCTTTCTCAGGGGAACCTCACAGTTGGTCATTCACAGCAAACATCGATTTAAAACAGTCATTTACTCATATACGTATAAAATATATATTGCAGCGGAAAAATACTGTCATTTCAATTCATTACAAGTAAAATATAAATATCATCTTTAATCCACAAAACTATCTAGGAGTTATTTGTTTAGCTTTTCTTCATCCGGGATGCCAGTCTTCTAGTGCCAAGAAGCTTCAGTCCCATGCCTCTATTTCATGCCAATTCAGGGCTTACAGACATGCCCGTTCGAGCATTACTTTATCTGGGTGAGGGTACAACGAATGCAACCCTCCTTTAGCCATTGCTTGCACGTCTTTACTTTATCCCTTGCCTGCAGGACTTTACTTGCAAGACTTTACTTTATCCAGGTACACGTTATGGGCCACATAACCTTTCTTTACGTTTCACTTTCTTATTTAAGTTATATATATATAATATAACACAACACATCTCGAAGGCAATCCATCACTACAAGGTTATATCTCAATAAGGAAAACACGTTATCAATTCGTTAGAAAATCCCATTTCCCATATAAGATAGTAAGTAAAACTTTACTCTAAAAGAACTGATTACAAAAAAGTATATATCTTAGTATGCATACCGCCCCAAACATTTAAAGCATGTATAAAATAGGGGATCTAGAACTCACCTGAACTTGTCCAATAGCTTAAATTCTAAGCCACTTAAGCTATAGCCTGAACACTCTAGCTGCACGAAAGTTAATATGCAAAAACGTCATTTTCTTCATAGTTTCGCCCATAGTTTCGCTACAGCGAAACTGCAGTTTCGCTGCCAGTTTCGCTAAGCAGCATTTCTGCTAGTTTCGCTAGGCAGATTCGCTGCCTTGAGCGCCCAACTTTCATTGGAATTCCCTAGTCTCGCAAAGCCTATAGGTCAGTCTGGGTCTTAGCGAGATTACTGCAACGAAACTGTAGTTTCGCTGGAATTTCTCCTAGTCTCGCCGAACTAATGTGCAGTTTCGCTGGTTGAATGCTTAAATTCGCTGGATCGGGGCCCAGTTTCGCTGGATGAACAGAAACTCAGATCCAGCCCATTTTTAACCCAAAATCTTAACTTTTTACGTCCAAATCCTTGGTTTACCTTCCATGAAACCAAATCTAAGCTTTTTACACGATTTCATACGTAAAAATTGACCTTTATGTTTTCTTTAAACTTTTCAAAACCCCAATACCCTAGAATCCGGGTTTGATCTACAGAAGGTCTTAGAGGTCGATTCTTACCTTGTTTTGTTGCTTTTTCCTTGGGTTTTGATGCTCTAAACACCCAGCTCTTCAATCCTTCAATCTTCCAAGTTTAAATCTTGAGTTCTTCCCACTTTCTCTCTCTACTTTCTCTCTCTACGAAATTTTGGTGGCTAGGGTTAAAGTGAGGAGATGGATCTGATCATGCATGTTTAAGGGCTGATTAGGGCACTTAAACCCATCAAGTCTAGCCCATTAAGACTAATTTTATCCATAGCCCACTAATTTACCCCTTTATTTCTTAAATTAACCCTTAAAAGCCCATTATTATTAAATGGCTTGTTTCGGGAAATTTCGGGGTGTTACAAGTCTCCCCCCTTATTTAGGTTTCGTCCTCGAAACCTGCTTCGTCCTTAAACAGATCGGGGTATTGACGTCTCATTTCCTCCTCGGGTTCCCAGGTGGCATCCGACCCCTTTCGATGTTTCCATTATACCTTGACTTGCTTGACTACTTTATTTCTTAATTGCTTCTCCTTTCGGTCTAGTATAGCCACTGGTTGTTCTACATAGTTCAGCTTCTCGTCCACCTCGATGTCATCTAGGGGTACGACTGCCTCATTCGGTGCTAAACATTTTCTTAAGTGCGACACATGAAAGGTAGGGTGAATCCCACTTAATTCTTCTGGAAGGTCTAGCCTGTAAGCTACATCCCCAACTCGTGCTAGTATCTCGAATGGTCCGATGAACATGGGACTCAGTTTCCCCCTCTTCCTAAATCGAATGATTCCCTTCCATGGTGACACTTTTAGCATTACCCTGTCACCCACGCTGAACTCTATTGGTCTCCTTCTTCTGTCGGCGTATGACTTTTGTCTATCCTTGGCAGCCTTCATATACGCCTTGATTTTCTCCAACTTTTCCGTTGTCGCTTCCACAACTTCTAAGCTTCCTAGCTCCTTCTGTCCGACATCACCCCAACAAATAGGAGTTCCGCACCGTCGACCGTACAATAACTCATATGGGGGCATCTTAATGCTGGCGTGGTAGCTGTTGTTATAGGAGAACTCTGCTAGTGGCAGATGATCATCCCAATTACCGCCAAATTCGATAACGCATGCCCGAAGCATATCCTCCAGTGTCTTGATCGTTCTTTCCGATTGCCCATCAGTCTGTGGGTGGTATGCGGTACTAACATGCAACCTCGCGCCCATCTCTTCATTGAACTTTTTCCAAAACTTGGAGGTGAACCGTGTATCGCTATCTGAAACAATCGATACGGGCATACCATGTCACGCCACAATTTCTCGGATAAATAGTTCAGCAAGCTTTTCTGAACTAATTGCTTCCTTGATTGGTAGGAAATGCGCACTTTTAGTCAGTCTATCCACAACCACCCATATCGCGTCACGGCCTTTCGTCGTGCGGGGTAGTTTGGTGATAAAGTCCATGGTAACATGTTCCCACTTCTACTCTGGCACTTCTAATGGCTGAACATAACCATAAGGTCTTTGGTGCTCAGCCTTCACCTGTAGGCACGTGAGACATTTATTTACATACGCAACCACATCTCTCTTCATCCCAGGCCACCAATAATCTTTCTTCAAGTCGTGGTACATCTTATTTGCGCCTGGATGTATTGAGTAGCGGGTCTTGTGCGCTTCATCCATAATCTTTTCCCGCAAGTCGCCATGCTTCGGAACCCATATCCTGCCATGGAAGGTCTTAACACCTAAGGTGTTCTCTATCAATTCATCCACTTTTCCCACCATCCTTTCCTTGTTGATTTGCTGCTCTTTTAAATCGTCCATTTGAGATTTGCTTATCATCCTCATACATCTGGGGTCACTACTAGTTGGCACGCCTTCACCCGGATTGGTTCATATCCTTCCTTTCGGCTCAGGGCATCGGCTACCACGTTCACCTTACCCGGGTGATAATGGATTTCACAGTCGTAATCCTTTATCAACTCCAACCACCTCCTCTGTCTCATATTTAGGTCCTTCTGTTCAAAGAAATATATCAGACTTTTTGGTCGGTAAATATGGCGCACTTAGTTCCATACAAATAGTGTCTCCAGATCTTCAATGCGAACACTACTGCGGCAAGTTCCAAATCATGCACCGGGTAATTAACCTCCGTGTCCTTTAGCTGTCTGGATGCGTAAGCTATAACCTTTCCTCTTTGCATCAACACACAGCCTAGCCCGCAGTAAGAAGCATCGGAGTATACCGTTAGGTCTTCATCTCCCTCCGGTAGGGTTAGTATAGGAGCTTTGGTCAGTCTATCCTTCAATTCCAGAAACGCATCTTCCTATTCTTTCCCCCAGTCGAATACCACGTTCTTCCTCGTTAACCTTGTTAATGGGGAAGCTATCTTTGAGAAATCCTTGATGAACCTCCTATAGCAGCCAGCTAATCCTAAGAAACTACGGATTTTGGATGGCGTCTTTGGGGAATTCCATTACGTAACTGCCTCGACCTTTGCTGAATCAACCATGACTCCTTCGGAATTTATAATGTGCCCTAAAAACTGCACCTCCCGTAGCCAGAAGGCACATTTAGAGAACTTCGCATACAGTTTCTCCTTTCGTAAAGTCTCTAACACCTCCTTAATATGACAAGCGTGGTCTCCTTCATTCTTTGAGTATATCAAAATTTCGTCAATGAAGACTATCACTGATCGGTCCAACATCGGCCGACACACGCGATTCATTAAGTCCATGAATGCCGCAGGAGCATTGGTTAGCCCGAAAGACATAACTAGAAACTCATAGTGGCCATAGCGCGTTCGGAAGGCCGTCTTTGGGATATCTTGCTCCCTTACCTTCAGTTGATGATATCCGGATCGGAGATCTATTCGGGAGAACCAGCTTGCCCCTTGCAATTGATCAAACAGATCATCTATTCGGGGTAGCGGGTAGCGATTCTTCACGGTCAGCTTATTCAACTCCCTGTAATCTATACACATCCTCATGCTGCCATCCTTCTTTTTCACAAACAGCACGGGGGCACCCCATGGGGAAATGCTGGGCCTAGTAAATCCCATGTCAAGGAGTTCCTGTAGTTGTGACATGAGCTCCTTCATCTCGGACGGAGCTAGGCGGTAGGGTGCTTTGGCAATGGGTTGGGCTCCTGACAGTAAGTCAATCTGAAACTCTATCTCTCTATCTGGTGGTACTCCAGGCAGATCCTCCGGCAATACGTCAGGAAAGTCCCGCACCACTGGTACATCGGACATCTCTTTCGCCTTATCTTTAACATCCTTGACATACGCTAGATAAGCTCCGCACCCTCGCCTCATAGATTTCTCCGCCTTGATCATGGGAATGATCCTTGTAACCTTACAATCCTTATCACCGTAGATCGTAACCGGACTACCATCTGGAGCCGTTAATCGGATCATCTTTTGTTGGCATACTATGTTAGCATCGTGAGCAGCTAACCAATCCATCCCTAGTATGACATCGAAACTTCCTAAGGGCGTAGCAAACAATCGTGCGGGGAAGTAATGATCTCCTAGTTTAATGTGGCATTCCCCTATCATTCTGACTATTCTAATGGACTTACCATTGGCCGCTTCTACTTCAAAGGCATCATCTATTTCCTTAGTTTGGACATCTAGTGTAGCATAGAAGGATACAGATACAAAACTCTTACTGGCACCACTATCAAATAATACGGAGGCGCAAACATCATTGACAAGGAACGTACCTGACACTACGTCCGGGTCCTTCCTTGCTTACTTCTTGTTCATGGTGAAAGCCCTTGCCTTGACCTTGGGCTTTCCATCATCCCCCTTGTCATCATCCCTGCTCGTGCCCGAGCTTCCCGGCTTAGCTTTCTTGCAATTCTTGCTGTAGTGCCCCGACTCATGGCAGTTAAAGCACTCGTTTACTTCCGGGCACTCCCTAGCCATGTGACCCGTTTTACCACACCGGTAGCACCCATGGCTACCCAATCGGCACTCTCCGGGATGCCTCCTCCCACACTTCCCACAGTTCTTAACTTCCTCGATCCCCTTCACAACCATTTGTTTTGCATCCACCCTTGCTTTCTTGTTCCTCGGTTGGTGGCCACCACTTCCATATCTCTTCCCATTGTTATTCCAAGCCTTCTTCGTCTCACCTACTATCACCGGCCTGCGATGATCGTACAACCTTCCGCTGAGGTCCACCGCTGATCTAAAAGTACCAGGTCGGGCCGTGACCATTTCCCTACGAATGTCCAGAGGCAACCCTTGTATGTACCTCTTGATTCTCTTGGATTCGGGAGTCACCAAGTCAGGCGCCAGACGTGCCATTTCATTGAATTTTGTAGTGTACTCCTGCTGAGTCATATTTCCAGCCTCCAAACTCATGAACTCTTGCTCAATCTTGTCAAGCTCTCTTTCCGGGCAGTACTCCTCTATCACCAACCTCTTCATCTCCGGCCACTTCATCCTCTCAATGGCCTCCTCTCCGTAAGACTCAACAATGTTATCCCACCAACACAATGCTGGATCCAAAAGGGAATGGGAAGCAAACTTGACCTTTTGGTTTTCACGGCACTCACTGATCTTCAGTACGGCCTCCATTTCCCTGATCCAACGCTGGGCAGTGGCAGCGTTACCAGTACCATCAAATGTTGGGGGCCTACACCTCTGAAAATCCCCGTAGCTGCACCCCTTCGCCCTCTCTTCCACCTCGGGACCGTCATGGTTACCCAGACGATCTCCCTCGTCGCTCAACTCCTCAGTCTTGACCGCTCCCTGCTTATCCACCTTCTCGAAAGTTGTACTCTTCTTACTTTCGCCCTTAACCTGCTCCACAAATTCCGCAAGCAGAGCGGGCATCACTCCAGAGAGGACCTGGTGCACCTCTTGGGCAATAGCTTCCTTCACTGTCTCCTTCAGTTTTGCCTGGTCCGTAGTGAGCCCCTCGACTCCCATTTCTAACTCAACCTCCTCCCCCTTAACCGGTTTCTCAGCTGGCTTCCTGGTTGGCCCTTTTGTTGGCTTCACAGTTGCACTTGTAGTTTCCCTTGCCCTAGTCGGGGGCCTTCCCCTAGTGCTTCTCCGGGTGACCATTGTTGGAACTTCTTTCTTTCGTGCCATTCTTTCTACTTCCTATAAGATTCAGAATGTTAATATGGTCTCTCAAGGCAAGTTCAGTTCACGACAAGTTTTGTAAATTTTTAATAACAGTGGCCAGTTGTGATTAACTACTTACAGAACTTCTCGTGCCATAAACTTTCCTATCCTGAACCATACTAACACTAGAACCTGCTATACCTATTCTATGCACGTATAAGTCACATAAATTCAGATAGGTGTCACAGATAACTTTATCATACTCTACCTCGGCTCTTACTTAAATAAGAAGCACTATCCCTTGGAATAATACCTACAACATACTTGGTTACCTCTTGGCATGGAGCTTCTTGGACTGGCATCCTTGACACTTGGTCCCATTATCTGTTTAAGTTTAGGTTTACAAAAACAGTTTTCCCAAATCTTTTAAACATTGGCTCTGATACCAACTTGTAAGGCCCACCTTTCTCAGGGGAACCTCACAGTTGGTCATTCACAGCAAACATCGATTTAAAACAGTCATTTACTCATATACGTATAAATATATATTGCATCGGAAAAATACTGTCATTTCAATTCATTACAAGTAAAATATAAATATCATCTTTAATCCACAAAACTATCTAGGAGTTATTTGTTTAGCTTTTCTTCATCCGGGATGCCAGTCTTCTAGTGCCAAGAAGCTTCAGTCCCATGCCTCTATTTCATGCCAATTCAGGGCTTACAGACATGCCCGTTCGAGCATTACTTTATCTGGGTGAGGGTACAACGAATGCAACCCTCCTTTAGCCATTGCTTGCACGTCTTTACTTTATCCCTTGCCTGCAGGACTTTACTTGCAAGACTTTACTTTATCCAGGTACACGTTATGGGCCACATAACCTTTCTTTACGTTTCACTTTCTTATTTAAGTTATATATATATAATATAACACAACACATCTCGAAGGCAATCCATCACTACAAGGTTATATCTCAATAAGGAAAACACGTTATCAATTCGTTAGAAAATCCCATTTCCCATATAAGATAGTAAGTAAAACTTTACTCTAAAAGAACTGATTACAAAAAAAGTATATATCTTAGTATGCATACCGCCCCAAAACATTTAAAGCATGTATAAAATAGGGGATCTAGAACTCACCTGAACTTGTCCAATAGCTTAAATTCTAAGCCACTTAAGCTATAGCCTGAACACTCTAGCTGCACGAAAGTTAATATGCAAAAACGTCATTTTCTTCATAGTTTCGCCCATAGTTTCGCTACAGCGAAACTGCAGTTTCGCTGCCAGTTTCGCTAAGCAGCATTTCTGCTAGTTTCGCTAGGCAGATTCGCTGCCTTGAGCGCCCAACTTTCATTGGAATTCCCTAGTCTCGCAAAGCCTATAGGTCAGTCTGGGTCTTAGCGAGATTACTGCAACGAAACTGTAGTTTCGCTGGAATTTCTCCTAGTCTCGCCGAACTAATGTGCAGTTTCGCTGGTTGAATGCTTAAATTCGCTGGATCGGGGCCCAGTTTCGCTGGATGAACAGAAACTCAGATCCAGCCCATTTTTAACCCAAAATCTTAACTTTTTACGTCCAAATCCTTGGTTTACCTTCCATGAAACCAAATCTAAGCTTTTTACACGATTTCATACGTAAAAATTTGACCTTTATGTTTTTCTTTAAACTTTTCAAAACCCCAATACCCTAGAATCCGGGTTTGATCTACAGAAGGTCTTAGAGGTCGATTCTTACCTTGTTTTGTTGCTTTTTCCTTGGGTTTTGATGCTCTAAACACCCAGCTCTTTAATCCTTCAATCTTCCAAGTTTAAATCTTGAGTTCTTCCCACTTTCTCTCTCTACTTTCTC
Source organism: Flaveria linearis (assembly GCA_024085815.1). NCBI lineage: Eukaryota > Viridiplantae > Streptophyta > Magnoliopsida > Asterales > Asteraceae > Flaveria > Flaveria linearis. The sequence goes on along the minus strand of CM044015.1, from coordinate 17,382,354 downwards.
TCTCTACGAAATTTTGGTGGCTAGGGTTAAAGTGAGGAGATGGATCTGATCATGCATGTTTAAGGGCTGATTAGGGCACTTAAACCCATCAAGTCTAGCCCATTAAGACTAATTTTATCCATAGCCCACTAATTTACCCCTTTATTTCTTAAATTAACCCTTAAAAGCCCATTATTATTAAATGGCTTGTTTCGGGAAATTTCGGGGTGTTACAAGTCTCCCCCCTTATTTAGGTTTCGTCCTCGAAACCTGCTTCGTCCTTAAACAGATCGGGGTATTGACGTCTCATTTCCTCCTCGGGTTCCCAGGTGGCATCCGACCCCTTTCGATGTTTCCATTGTACCTTGACTTGCTTGACTACTTTATTTCTTAATTGCTTCTCCTTTCGGTCTAGTATAGCCACTGGTTGTTCTACATAGTTCAGCTTCTCGTCCACCTCGATGTCATCTAGGGGTACGACTGCCTCATTCGGTGCTAAACATTTTCTTAAGTGCGACACATGAAAGGTAGGGTGAATCCCACTTAATTCTTCTGGAAGGTCTAGCCTGTAAGCTACATCCCCAACTCGTGCTAGTATCTCGAATGGTCCGATGAACATGGGACTCAGTTTCCCCCTCTTCCTAAATCGGATGATTCCCTTCCATGGTGACACTTTAGCATTACCCTGTCACCCACGCTGAACTCTATTGGTCTCCTTCTTCTGTCGGCGTATGACTTTTGTCTATCCTTGGCAGCCTTCATATACGCCTTGATTTTCTCCAACTTTTCCGTTGTCGCTTCCACAACTTCTAAGCTTCCTAGCTCCTTCTGTCCGACATCACCCCAACAAATAGGAGTTCCGCACCGTCGACCGTACAATAACTCATATGGGGGCATCTTAATGCTGGCGTGGTAGCTGTTGTTATAGGAGAACTCTGCTAGTGGCAGATGATCATCCCAATTACCGCCAAATTCGATAACGCATGCCCGAAGCATATCCTCCAGTGTCTTGATCGTTCTTTCCGATTGCCCATCAGTCTGTGGGTGGTATGCGGTACTAACATGCAACCTCGCGCCCATCTCTTCATTGAACTTTTTCCAAAACTTGGAGGTGAACCGCGTATCGCTATCTGAAACAATCGATACGGGCATACCATGTCACGCCACAATTTCTCGGATAAATAGTTCAGCAAGCTTTTCTGAACTAATTGCTTCCTTGATTGGTAGGAAATGCGCACTTTTAGTCAGTCTATCCACAACCACCCATATCGCGTCACGGCCTTTCGTCGTGCGGGGTAGTTTGGTGATAAAGTCCATGGTAACATGTTCCCACTTCTACTCTGGCACTTCTAATGGCTGAACATAACCATAAGGTCTTTGGTGCTCAGCCTTCACCTGTAGGCACGTGAGACATTTATTTACATATGCAACCACATCTCTCTTCATCCCAGGCCACCAATAATCTTTCTTCAAGTCGTGGTACATCTTATTTGCGCCTAGATGTATTGAGTAGCGGGTCTTGTGCGCTTCATCCATAATCTTTTCCCGCAAGTCACCATGCTTCGGAACCCATATCCTGCCATGGAAGGTCTTAACACCTAAGGTGTTCTCTATCAATTCATCCACTTTTCCCACCATCCTTTCCTTATTGATTTGCTGCTCTTTTAAATCGTCCATTTGAGATTTGCTTATCATCCTCATACATCTGGGGTCACTACTAGTTGGCACGCCTTCACTCGGATCGGTTCATATCCTTCCTTTCGGCTCAGGGCATCGGCTACCACGTTCACCTTACCCGGGTGATAATGGATTTCACAGTCGTAATCCTTTATCAACTCCAACCACCTCCTCTGTCTCATATTTAGGTCCTTCTGTTCAAAGAAATATATCAGACTTTTTGGTCGGTAAATATGGCGCACTTAGTTCCATACAAATAGTGTCTCCAGATCTTCAATGCGAACACTACTGCGGCAAGTTCCAAATCATGCACCGGGTAATTAACCTCCGTGTCCTTTAGCTGTCTGGATGCGTAAGCTATAACCTTTCCTCTTTGCATCAACACACAGCCTAGCCCGCAGTAAGAAGCATCGGAGTATACCGTTAGGTCTTCATCTCCCTCCGGTAGGGTTAGTATAGGAGCTTTGGTCAGTCTATCCTTCAATTCCAGAAACGCATCTTCCTATTCTTTCCCCCAGTCGAATACCACGTTCTTCCTCGTTAACCTTGTTAATGGGGAAGCTATCTTTGAGAAATCCTTGATGAACCTCCTATAGCAGCCAGCTAATCCTAAGAAACTACGGATTTTGGATGGCGTCTTTGGGGAATTCCATTACGTAACTGCCTCGACCTTTGCTGAATCAACCATGACTCCTTCGGAATTTATAATGTGCCCTAAAAACTGCACCTCCCGTAGCCAGAAGGCACATTTAGAGAACTTCGCATACAGTTTCTCCTTTCGTAAAGTCTCTAACACCTCCTTAATATGACAAGCGTGGTCTCCTTCATTCTTTGAGTATATCAAAATTTCGTCAATGAAGACTATCACTAATCAGTCCAACATCGGCCGACACACGCGATTCATTAAGTCCATGAATGCCGCAGGAGCATTGGTTAGCCCGAAAGACATAACTAGAAACTCATAGTGGCCATAGCGCGTTCGGAAGGCCGTCTTTGGGATATCTTGCTCCCTTACCTTCAGTTGATGATATCCGGATCGGAGATCTATTCGGGAGAACCAGCTTGCCCCTTGCAATTGATCAAACAGATCATCTATTCGGGGTAGCGGGTAGCGATTCTTCACGGTCAGCTTATTCAACTCCCTGTAATCTATACACATCCTCATGCTGCCATCCTTCTTTTTCACAAACAGCACGGGGGCACCCCATGGGGAAATGCTGGGCCAAGTAAATCCCATGTCAAGGAGTTCCTGTAGTTGTGACATGAGCTCCTTCATCTCGGACGGAGCTAGGCGGTAGGGTGCTTTGGCAATGGGTTGGGCTCCTGACAGTAAGTCAATCTGAAACTCTATCTCTCTATCTGGTGGTACTCCAGGCAGATCCTCCGGCAATACGTCAGGAAAGTCCCGCACCACTGGTACATCGGACATCTCTTTCGCCTTATCTTTAACATCCTTGACATACGCTAGATAAGCTCCGCACCCTCGCCTCATAGATTTCTCCGCCTTGATCATGGGAATGATCCTTGTAACCTTACAATCCTTATCACCGTAGATCGTAACCGGACTACCATCTGGAGCCGTTAATCGGATCATCTTTTGCTGGCATACTATGTTAGCATCGTGAGCAGCTAACCAATCCATCCCTAGTATGACATCGAAACCTCCTAAGGGCGTAGCAAACAATCGTGCGGGGAAGTAATGATCTCCTAGTTTAATGTGGCATTCCCCTATCATTCTGACTATTCTAATGGACTTACCATTGGCCGTTTCTACTTCGAAGGCATCATCTATTTCCTTAGTTTGGACATCTAGTGTAGCATAGAAGGATACAGATACAAAACTCTTACTGGCACCACTATCAAATAATACGGAGGCGCAAACATCATTGACAAGGAACGTACCTGACACTACGTCCGGGTCCTTCCTTGCTTACTTCTTGTTCATGGTGAAAGCCCTTGCCTTGACCTTGGGCTTTCCATCATCCCCCTTGTCATCATCCCTGCTCGTGCCCGAGCTTCCCGGCTTAGCTTTCTTGCAATCCCTGCTGTAGTGCCCCGACTCATGGCAGTTAAAGCACTCGTTTACTTCCGGGCACTCCCTAGCCATGTGACCCGTTTTCCCACACCGGTAGCACCCATGGCTACCCAATCGGCACTCTCCGGGATGCCTCCTCCCACACTTCCCACAGTTCTTAACTTCCTCGATCCCCTTCACAACCATTTGTTTTGCATCCACCCTTGCTTTCTTGTTCCTCGGTTGGTGGCCACCACTTCCATATCTCTTCCCATTGTTATTCCAAGCCTTCTTCGTCTCACCTACTATCACCGGCCTGCGATGATCGTACAACCTTCCGCTGAGGTCCACCGTTGATCTAAAAGTACCAGGTCGGGCCGTGACCATTTCCCTACGAATGTCCAAAGGCAACCCTTGTATGTACCTCTTGATTCTCTTGGATTCGGGAGTCACCAAGTCAGGCGCCAGACGTGCCATTTCATTGAATTTTGTAGTGTACTCCTGCTGAGTCATATTTCCAGCCTCCAAACTCATGAACTCTTGCTCAATCTTGTCAAGCTCTCTTTCCGGGCAGTACTCCTCTATCACCAACCTCTTCATCTCCGGCCACTTCATCCTCTCAATGGCCTCCTCTCCGTAAGACTCAACAATGTTATCCCACCAACACAATGCTGGATCCAAAAGGGAATGGGAAGCAAACTTGACCTTTTGGTTTTCACGGCACTCACTGATCTTCAGTACGGCCTCCATTTCCCTGATCCAACGCTGGGCAGTGGCAGCGTTACCAGTACCATCAAATGTTGGGGGCCTACACCTCTGAAAATCCCCGTAGCTGCACCCCTTCGCCCTCTCTTCCACCTCGGGACCGTCATGGTTACCCAGACGATCTCCCTCGTCGCTCAACTCCTCAGTCTTGACCGCTCCCTGCTTATCCACCTTCTCGAAAGTTGTACTCTTCTTACTTTCGCCCTTAACCTGCTCCACAAATTCTGCAAGCAGAGCGGGCATCACTCCAGAGAGGACCTGGTGCACCTCTTGGGCAATAGCTTCCTTCACTGTCTCCTTCAGTTTTGCCTGGTCCGTAGTGAGCCCCTCGACTCCCATTTCTAACTCAACCTCCTCCCCCTTAACCGGTTTCTCAGCTGGCTTCCTGGTTGGCCCTTTTGTTGGCTTCACAGTTGCACTTGTAGTTTCCCTTGCCCTAGTCGGGGGCCTTCCCCTAGTGCTTCTCTGGGTGACCATTGTTGGAACTTCTTTCTTCCGTGCCATTCTTTCTACTTCCTATAAGATTCAGAATGTTAATATGGTCTCTCAAGGCAAGTTCAGTTCACGACAAGTTTTGTAAATTTTTAATAACAGTGGCCAGTTGTGATTAACTACTTACAGAACTTCTCGTGCCATAAACTTTCCTATCCTGAACCATACTAACACTAGAACCTGCTATACCTATTCTATGCACGTATAAGTCACATAAATTCAGATAGGTGTCACAGATAACTTTATCATACTCTACCTCGGCTCTTACTTAAATAAGAAGGCACTATCCCTTGGAATAATACCTACAACATACTTGGTTACCTCTTGGCATGGAGCTTCTTGGACTGGCATCCTTGACACTTGGTCCCATTATCTGTTTAAGTTTAGGTTTACAAAAACAGTTTTCCGAAATCTTTTAAACATTGGCTCTGATACCAACTTGTAAGGCCCACCTTTCTCAGGGGAACCTCACAGTTGGTCATTCACAGCAAACATCGATTTAAAACAGTCATTTACTCATATACGTATAAAATATATATTGCAGCGGAAAAATACTGTCATTTCAATTCATTACAAGTAAAATATAAATATCATCTTTAATCCACAAAACTATCTAGGAGTTATTTGTTTAGCTTTTCTTCATCCGGGATGCCAGTCTTCTAGTGCCAAGAAGCTTCAGTCCCATGCCTCTATTTCGTAGCTCTAACTCTTACCTGTCAACTGATATGCATACAAAAGTCAGCTTCGCTGAGTGAATTCTAGGTTTTCTTTGTAAATACTATTGTAAAGGTATTAGCTTTAGCAGTTGAAAATAGTTCTCGTCTATCAAGCATCAATACATACAGGCTATCATTTTTCGATACTTTATCATTACTATTCATTTCTCGTTATTTATTACTCTTCTTTATCCGTCAATTCTCTGTCACAATCGGTGCCTAGGCTCGCCTAGGACTTTACCGACACGCCAATTAAGGGCTTACAGTCATACTCGATCGGGCCATTATTGTCATGCCAATTCAGGGCTTACAGTCCTGCCCGTTCGAGCATTACTTTATCCGAGTGAGGGTACAACGAATGCAACCCTCCTTTAGCCATTGCTTGCAAGTCTTTACTTTATCCCTTGCCTGCAGGACTTTACTTGCAAGACTTTACTTTATCCAGGTACACGTTATGGGCCACATAACCTTTCTTTACGTTTCACTTTCTTATTTAAGTTATATATACATATAATATAACACAACACATCTCGAAGGCAATCCATCACTACAAGGTTATATCTCGATAAGGAAAACACGTTATCAATTCGTTAGAAAATCCCGTTTTCCATATAAGATAGTAAGTAAAACTTTACTCTAAAAGAACTGACTACAAAAAAGTATATATCTTAGTATGCATACCACCCTAAAACATTTAAAGCATGTATAAAATAGGGGATCTAGAACTCACCTGAACTTGTCCAAGTGCTTAAACTCTAAGCCACTTAAGCTATAGCCTGAACACTCTAGTTGCACGAAAGTTAATATGCAAAAACGTCATTTTCTTCATAGTTTCGCCCATAGTTTCGCTACAGCGAAACTGCAATTTCGCTGCTAGTTTCGCTGGGCAGCATTTCTGCTAGTTTCGCTAGGCAGATTCGCTGCCTTGAGCGCCCAACTTTCGTTGGAATTCCCTAGTCTCGCAAAGCCTATAGGTCAGTCTGGGTCTTAGCGAGATTACTGGCGAAACTATAGTTTCGCCCCAGTGAAACTGTAGTTTCGCTGGAATTTCTCCTAGTCTCGCTGAACTAATGTGCAGTTTCGCTGGTTGAATGCTTAAATTTGCTGGATCGGGGCCCAGTTTCGCTGGATGAACAGAAACTCAGATCCAGCCCATTTTTAACCCAAAATCTTAACTTTTTACGTCCAAATCCTTGGTTTACCTTCCATGAAACCAAATCTAAGCTTTTTACACGTTTTCATACGTAAAAATTTGACCTTTATGTGTTTCTTTGAACTTTTCAAAACCCCAAAACCCTAGAATCCGGGTTTGATCTACAGAAGGTTTTAGAGGTCGATTCTTACCTTGTTTTGTTGCTATTTCCTTGGGTTTTGATGCTCCAAACACCCAGCTCTTCAATCCTTCAATCTTCTAAGCTCAAATCTTGAGTTCTTCCCACTTTCTCTCTCTACTTTCTCTCTCTACTTTCTCTCTCTACGAAATTTTGGTGGCTAGGGTTGAAGTGAGGAGATGGATCTGATCATGCATGTTTAAGGGCTGATTAGGGCCCTTAAACCCATCAAGTCTAGCCCATTAAGACTAATTTTATCCGTAGCCCACTAATTTACCCCTTTATTTCTTAAATTAACCCTTAAAAGCCCATTATTATTAAATGGCTTGTTTCGGGAAATTTCGGGGTGTTACAAAATGGGGAGGTACTCAAGATTCAAGGAGAACGACCGGGAAGAACTCTGAGGCTTATCACTTGCATGAAGACGCGACGATGTTTACGAAAGCAGTGTTACGCATTTCTGGCCCATGTAGTGGAAAAGGAAGAAGAAGGCAACAAGTTGGTAGATATTCCTATAGTACGAGATTTTCCGGGAGTATTCCCTGATGACTTGTCGGGTTTACCTCCTCCACGACAGGTGGAATTTCGTATAGAGTTGGTTCCTGGAGCTACGCCTATAGCAAAAGCACCGTATCGGTTGGCCCCATCCGAAATGCAAGAGTTATCTAGCCAATTATAGAAGCTATTAGAGAAGGATTTTATTCGACCGAGCCATTCACCGTGGGGAGCATCGGTCTTGTTTGTCAAAAAGAAAGACGGGTCGTTCCGCATGTGTATCGATTATCGTGAGTTGAACAAGTTGACTGTGAAGAATCGATATCCTCTTCCCAGAATTGATGACTTATTTGATCAGCTGCAAGGAGCTTCATATTTCTCCAAGATTGATCTTCGTTCTGGATATCATCAACTAAGGGTTTTTGAGGATGACATACCGAAAACAGCATTCAGGACTCGTTATGGGCACTATGAGTTCTTAGTCATGCCGTTCGGACTGACTAATGCACCAGCTGTGTTCATGGATCTGATGAATCGAGTGTGCAAACCTTAGTTGGATAAGTTCGTGATCGTGTTCATAGACGATATACTTATCTAATCTCGTTCGAAAGAAGACCACGAGGAACATCTTCGGGCCATACTGAGTTTGTTACAGAAGAGAAACTTTTCGCTAAACACTAAAAGTGCGAGTTTTGGCTTCGAGAAGTGAAGTTTTTGGGGCATGTGGTTAATGAGAACGAGATTCATGTAGATCCCGGCAAAATTGAAGCAGTGAAGAAATGGGATACACCCCAGACACCCTCAGAGATACGGCAATTCTTAGGATTGGCCGTATACTATCGTCGCTTCATTGCAAAATTTTCAAAGATTGCTCAATCGTTAACTATGTTGACTCAGAAAGACAAGAAGTTTGATTGGGGATATGCCCAAGAACAAGCATTCCAAACGTTGAAAGAGAAGTTGTGCAACGCACCGATATTGTCCCTTCCAGACGGAACTGATGATTTTGTGGTGTACTGCGATGCTTCACATCAAGGATTGGGTTGTGTGCTAATGCAGAAAGACAAGGTGATTGCCTATGCCTCGCGACAACTTAAGGTGCATGAGAAGATATACGACTCATGACCAGAGTTAGGCGCGATAGTATTTGCACTCAAGATATGGAGGCACTATCTGTATGGAACCAAATGCAACATCTACACGGATTATAAGAGCCTTCAACACATCCTGAATCAGAAAGAACTCAACATGCAACAACGACGTTGGGTAGAGCTACTTAGTGACTACGATTGTGAAATCCGGTATCATCCGGGGAAAGCAAATGTGGTGGCTGACGCCCTAAGTCGTAAAGAGCGCGTGAAACCACTACGTACTCGAGCTTTGGGATTGACTATTCAAACGAACTTGAAAGCTCAGATCCAACTTGCACAAAGGGAAGCATTGAAAGAAGAAAACCTTGTGGGGGAAGAATTCCGAGGGTTAGACAAATAGATGATTTGTAAGGATGATGGCATACAGTACTTCATGGATCGCATATGGGTACCCAAATGGGGACGTTCGTACCCTGATCACGGAGGAAGCATCCAAGACACGATATTCTGTTCATCCTGGTGCAGATAAGATGTATCACGATCTTAAGGATCTATACTGGTGGCTAGGCATGAAGAGAGACATTGCTATGTATGTGAGCTGATGCTTGACGTGCTCGAAAGTTAAGGCTAAATATCAAAAACCATCGGGATTATTACAGCAACCTAAAATTCCCGAGTGGAAATGGGAGAACATAGCCATGGATTTTATTACCAAAATCCCAAGGATGCCTAGCGGACATGACTCGATATGGGTCGTGGTGGATCGGATGACGAAGTCCGCTCATTTCTTACAGATCTGGGAGGATTACAAGATGGAAAGGTTGGCGAGTTTGTACATTAAAGAGGTCGTGACACGGCACGGTGTGCCGGTGTCAATCATATCCGACCGTGACAGTCGATTTACTTCATGATTTTGGCAAACATTACAAAAAGCGATGGGCACCCGATTAGATATGAGTACCGCCTATCACCCACAAACAGATGGCCAAAGTGAACGAACGATACAAACGTTGGAAGACATGCTCAGAGCTTGTGTAATCGATTTTGGTGGTAGCTGGGACACTCATTTACCATTGATTGAGTTCTCCTACAACAACAGCTATCATACAAGCATTGGATGCACACCATTTGAAGCATTGTACGGTAGGAAATGTAGATCCCCAGTTTGTTGGGTTGAAGTTGGTGAGAGCCATATTATGGGCCCAGAGATCATTCAAGAGACAACTGGACAAGATTTTCCAAATCAAAGACAGACTTAAAGCTGCTAGAGATGGCCAAAAGAGCTATGCCGACAATCGTCGGAAGCCTCTGGAATTCAATGTTGGAGATCACGTTTTACTCAAAGTCTCTCCCTAGAAGGGATTGTACGATTTGGAAAGAAAGGGAAGTTATCCCCTCGATACGTAGGACCATTCGAGATTACAGAAAGAATCGGTCCGGTGGCTTACCGATTGAGGTTGCCACAAGAACTCAGCGGTGTACAGGATACTTTTCACGTGTCGAACCTCAAGAAGTGTTTGGCCGACGAGTCCTTACACGTACCGATTGAGGAAATCAAGATCGATGAAAAGCTTCATTTTATCGAGGAACCTATCGAGATCATGGACTGAAAGGTCAAACGCCTGAGACGCGGCAAGATACGGATCGTTCGCATGAGATGGACCTCTAAACAAGGACCAGAATTCACGTGGGAACGAGAAGATCAGATGAAGCTCAAGTATCCACATCTATTCGAGGATGACGCTCGTGGACCTAGCACCAGTTGAATTTCGGGAAGAAATTCTCTCAACTGGGGGATATTGTGGCATCCGTCACCTCAAGGTCCGTCATTTAACGTGAAACTTTGTTAACTATCCTTAGAGCGTTCATTTTTCATCTTCATGGATTAATCGTGAAGGCATGATGTTTGATTTGTTTTCCGCTTCAGTGGTGTTATCAATATTTGCAATCATATCATCCAAAACGCTCACGAATATCACCACCGATATCACTAATTATATTATGTTATATAATATAAACATCAGAAACAACAACATATTCAAGATATAAACAACATTAAACACATCCTCATAATTAGCATAACGCGCGAATCTACGTCGTTTTCAACCGAAACAAGTTTGGGGACTCGGGGGCTAAGTGCAGGGACTAAACTTGACAAATTTCTAAACTAGGCTGGGTATAAATACCCCACACCAGCCTTTAGCCTTCAAATTCTGCTTCTTCTTCTTCTTCACCTTCTTCTCCATTTTCTCTCAATCTAGCACCAAAATCCGTCACGTTTGTTGTGTTTTCACCGTCAAATCTTGGTTATCATCGTGAATACTCACTTCTAGCAGGTAGATAACCTTGTTTGACCCGTTTCTTGCTCGATTTAACCTCTGCTTTTCTAGGGTTTCGGGTGTTCGGGTTCATCCGAGCACAAGAGGTCGCGGGGTTGCTTGTGTAGCCTTTTTGAGTATGCTTCTTACTTAGAGATGTTAGATGAGTGTTTCTGGAGGTTCTTGATGTGTGAAACTCGTGCCCGGAGAAGCTGGACGATGCTCTGCACTTCAGTAGTCGCGAACATACTGTTCAGGCGACTGGGTCTTTCAGGCGACTGAGCCGTGCGACTGAGTGAGTCGTGCGACTGAGTCCATGAGTCTGAGTATATCGTACGACTGAGTGGTGCGAATGGGGTGAGTCGTGCGACTGAGTCCACGCGTATGGGTGTGTCGTGCGATTGAATGCATGCGATTGAGAGTGTGTGCGATTGAGTCAATACGGATGAATGTGTGCGACTGTGTGTATCGCACGACTGAAGATCCAGTCGTACGAATGAAGATCCAGTCGTACGAATGAAGCTGATTCGTACGACTGAGGGTTGAATCATGCGAATGGAAGGTTGAGTCGTGCGATTGGGTGTCGTGTGGTACGACTGAATGCTTAGCCGCACGAATGGGAGTTCAATCGTGCGAATGAAGTTGATTCGCACGGCTGAGAGCTGATTCGTGCGAATGGAGTGTCCGGTTATGCGTCTAGTCCTGGCGTGCAATTGGAGTCATTGTGTGTGAATCCTTCTTGTGTGCAGTGTGTGTTGTCGTGTGATGTTAAGGTGACATCGACACGGTTGCCATTGCTAATGATGATCTTTAAGATTAACACTATTGGGCTTATTAATGTTATATCAAAATCCAATCAACTTAACATTTGCAATTAGTAACAAATGATTTATAATACAAGTACTTAACAAACACTTCTGTGAAAACAATAACACTTTTACACAAATATCAACTACAATGGCAACGCTTCCAGTACTCGGATCTACATAAGATCTATAGTGTGTGTTTGCGTGCAAGTGTTAACCATGACCGAACCGAAGCTGCCCGAACCTATTGAACATCATCTTATGCTTTATGCTCATTATTAATGTTTGTCAGTAACTGTCAATAGGTGTTGACTGTTCATAGCATTCTATTGTTGGGAATATTCATCATTCATGCTTATCATCTATTCAGTGTGTTTCGAGGCCCCTTTTTACGCTTATATAACTTTTAAACCTTTTCTAACTTGGGGGAAAAGAATGCTCACTTACTTAACACATTTTCAAGCATCTTCCTTAGTGGAAGTCTGCTGCAACTCTTATGGTTAACTTTTTTGCTTATCTTGTTGAATGATGCTAATACGACACTTGACTTTATGCTATGTTGCTAGCTTGTAAGTTACCTGGTGGCTTTACATTACTATGCGTTATTACTTTGATTCTATGTGTTGCATGATGTTACTTGTGAATGCTATTGACCTTGGATGCTCTCGGCGGTGTGGTTCTTCTTTATGGGTCTACTTTGTGGTTCTTCTTTTCCGAGCATCCATTACAATCATTAATCCTGGTGATGGGACCTAAGGATTGGTTTGGTTGTAATCTATACGTATGTGCTTCGTGGGTCTTGCTACGTCATGTGAAACTTGCCCTTCAATACAACCATTAGTTCCGGTAATGGGACCTAAGGATTGGTTTGGTTGTAACCTATTACGTATGTGCTTTTTGGATCTAGTTACATCATGTTAAACTTATTATGCTAGGGAAAACCTTTCAATACAACCCTTAATCCCGGTAATGGGACCTAAGGATTGGTTTGGTTATAATCTATACGTATGCGCTTTGTGGATCTTGCTACATCATTTTAAACTATTTACGCTTTGGTAATGCTTTCTTTACAGCCATCAATTCCCGAGAGGAACCTATGAATAGGTTTGGTTGTAGCTAATTATAACTGGTAAAACCGGTTACACATAAGTGTAGTCGTGGTAACTCTTATTAAACTTACAAGTTGTTTTCATCTTAATATCTTTTATCACTTACAACCTGCGAAGCTCACCAACAATTATGTTGACCGTTTTGAGCATCTCTTTTCAGGTTATCAAGGTAATTGAAGTTTTAGGAGTGCCGCCTTTTAGTGGAGACCCTAGGAAGCACTTTTGAGCCTGAACACACATGATGAACAATACTTTTGTACATTGTTGCAGTCCACTAAACAATTAACATTCTTTTGAACACTTGTACCCGGGTTGTGGGAAACTAAACAATGTTATACTATATGGTTATGTGATCCTTACATGTTATGCTTATGGCTATGTTGTCGTGAATATTGACTAAACGCGACACAAGTCCCCATTTGTGTTCGGGTGTCGTCATGACACGCTTGACATCATACTTATTGCTTCTCTATCGTATACCATGTGTTATGACGATCCCGTCTAGCTCGCATCCCCGTGTTTCCGCTGTCAGCGGGGGTGTGACAATGCAAGAACTCTTGGGTAATCAATTGGATCTAAGCACGGCTTACCATCCTCAAATGGACGGTCAAACCAAATGAACAGTTCAAACCCTCGAGGACTTGCTACGTCTTTGTGTCCTTGACTTTGGTGGTGATTAGGATATGCATTTACCGCTCGTGGAATTTTCGTATAACAATAGTTATCACTCGAGCATCAAGATGGCACCATTCGATGCACTTTATGGTTGTAAATGTCGTTCACCACTCTGTTAGACCGACATTAGTGAACATTTCATCACTAGTCCTGAACTTATACAAGAAACGACCGATAAAGTCTCTATAATCCGTAAGAACCTTGAAGTGGCAAGAAGTCAACAAAAGAACTATGCCGATAAGCGTCGCAAGCCATTGGAGTTCCAAGTTAGGGATATGGTTCTTCTAAAGGTTTCACCGTGGAAAGGTGTTGTTCGCTTTGGAAAGAAGGGTATATTGGCTCCAAGATTTGTACGACCTTTCAAAATTTTGAAAAGAAATGGGAAAGTCGCTTATAGACTGGAACTACCTTCCGACCTCAGTGGAGTTCATCCTGTGTTCCATGTCTCAACTTTGAGAAAGTGTTTGGCAGACAAGAGTCTGCATGTTCCACTGGGAGACATCCTGATCGACGAGTCATTACACTTTGTTGAGAAACCTGTTGAAATTATGGATTGCGTTATGAAGAAGACTAGAACCATAACTACTCCAATTGTCAATGTTCGTTAGGAAAATAAGTGTGGTGCTGAGTTCACTTGGGAGCGTGAGGACCATATGAAGGAGAGATACCTGCATTTGTTCGCTTAGTTTATTTTTAATTTCGGGACAAAATTCTTTTAAGTTGGGGAGGTTGTAACATCATGTATTTTGGTTAATTAAAAGTTAGCTTCGTTAAATTCTTGTAAGGATCTTTGTTGCCAAATAAGAAACTCATGGATTGCTTATGCTTGTAGCTCTATTTTGTCTTTAATTCTTTAAGTTGAAAGTTAATAATGTTACTTATTACATAATAATCATAATATCAATAATAATAAAAATAATAATGAAACTAAACAATGATAATAATGATGATGATAATATTAATAATACTAAAATTATAACAATAATAATAATAACTAAGAATAATAATAATAATTTGTAAAAATTTACTAAACTTAAAAAGGTTTAAAATTTGGAGTTAAGAAGTCAAGGGGGCTTTATTGACAATTTAGGAACTCTAAACATAAGTTTCTCACATAAAATGATAAAATCAAAACAAAGGGACAATATGTGTAAAATTACAAAATCCCAAACCAAATTTCCCCTTCACCCTGATTTTCTGGCGGAGCTCCGGCCATACTCCGGCCGAGCTCTGGCTACCCCAAAAACTCATTAAAAATCTTCAAATTACAAACCGAATCGCTCCAAAACGCCTCATGTACCTGCAACGAACTTGAATGAGCATAATAGTTGTGATTAAGCACCGGTTACAAACCCAAACAATGGCATAACCGAAATCCTTTAATCATATAGCCGTTCGAGCTGAAAATGATATTAAAAACTCAATTAATCCATCATAAACAATCATCTACCTATCCTTAATCGAATACAACTCTTAATTTCACTTGCAACCTACACAAACATCTCCTTCGATCTCCCCATTAACCGTGACCTGCTCTACACTCGAACACCATTGTCCCTCAAATCCTTAAATTTATAGAGGGCTTTCAATCATCGACTATCGTGGAAGTTTCAAGTGCAATTAATTAAATTATCATCATCGTTTGTAATCGGACTTCCTCGCGGCATACTCGCGGCATACTCGCGGCATACTCACGGCTGTTCTTGATTGTTCTTGGCGTGATTGAACTCCAAATCTGGTAATTGAAATCTTCTACACAATCGTATGATCATAGGGAGCAAAAGCCCTATGGTTTCAAACGTTTATTTAATCGTTTTGAACTTCAAATTAGGGCAAGAACGATTCTAGGGTTCTTGTGATTTGGGGGAAATTCCTTAAAAGGGGTTTAAAAGAATTTAGTGTTAGGACCGTGTACGTACGGAGTACTAACTGATTCTTCGTTATACCGGATCAAATAGTGCGGAATCCTATTTGATTGGCGATCCAATCAGGGAGAACGTAATCAAGATCAAACCTAACGATTAGAAAACGTTAAGAATGGACTAGGAATGATCTCAGACGTTCTATGAACTTGGAGTGGACGAACAGGACGCTCTGGGTCGACTAGGGTTTCAAGTATTCATAGTGTTACGTTTTTCCACGAATTAAGTGGTATTTATAGGTTACAGCTATCATTCGTACGACTGAGCCAAGCGACTGGCTCAGTTGTGCGACTGAGTCATACGATTGGTTCATTCGGACGACTGAGTCAGTCTTATGACTCAATCGTACGATTGACTCAATCACCTGGTTCATTCGTGTGATTGGCCCATTCGCATGGTCCAGTCATGCAACTGAATCAGATTACTTAGTTAAACACATTCTTGAACCTTTGATGGTTCAAACCTATGTCTAACAACTGTAAACCTATATAACATTGTCAAATATGCGTGTACTAATAACTGATATGAATAGTTATAACATGTAAACAACCAGTAAACATAAATAGAAGAGATTCTCATTATAATGATCAAACGTTACATATGTGTTACAAGAAGAAGTTCTATTACATTGTAGCTTACTAGACTAGAACTGGGGACATGTGTACCAACAAACCCCCCTTGGACCTAGTTCTATCTAGACTTTGACTTCTTTCTTGAATTCTTCAAATCTCTTCTTTCTATCTTCTGTAGAAACCCCAGAGTGAATATCGAGTGCGAAGCATAAACGTATAACGTGTTGAAACTGAAGTGCTTGCACGATATCTTGAGTGTCAAAAAACAGTGGCCACTTGTACAAGATGTATACATCTGAAGCAGATAAGTTAGTTAGCCACATAGGGTCAAATACCCTAACTGTCTCGACCTTCCCTTCTTTCTCCAAAACTATGACTGCCTCACCAGTGCGCCAGTCATAGTACCACCATTTAAAATGGGGTGCAAAATCCTGTGGCATTTCCTCAATGGAATACATGACATTGTGCGCGGAGGGTGCCATCGGAAGACCACCTTTGGTCTTCCTGAGGTGGAATCAACCTCTGTCTTATGAATTAACCTTCTAGGCTGTTGAGGTTTAAAGTTTACCCACCTCGTATGATACTCTTTCTTCAGAGCCTTCTCGAACCATCCAGATATCTTCCCGGGGACAGCATATAGGAGGCTCAAGTTAGCTAAACGATTCAGCTCAAAACCAGGGAGAGTTTTCAAATCGTGTGCGAATCTGAAATACTCTATTCCCTTCTCTCTCTTCACGGGATATACTTTGAGATCCTCAAAGTATGCACAGCTGATGATCTTGCCTGACACCTTCTGATGTTTCTTGACCTTGTAGAGCTTAGTGTAGGCGTTTGTCTTTGTAGGCGCTCTTTGCTTTTTCATTTCCTCCAGGCAGGCTGCCCACTCAGCCTTTTTAGATGCAAGATTAGCAGTATCTGCCTGAGGATCCTCTACTGTAGCCTCTATAGCAGCAGTCATTGTCTCAACCTTATCGAATGCACTGCTGTCAAATGCATCTCTCAGATCTGGTAGCACTTCGCCTTCGGCATTAGTGTACTGGGGATAATGATCAGCAGTCACATCCTCTATTTCCACCTCGTCGACATCCTGTAGTTCTTCATCACTGACTACGTCGACCTCAGGCGCATCCTTTACCAGCTCATCCGGGTTTAGACTGAATAGTTCAGCAATCTGCTCATCAGTTAGATCATGTATAATCTCGCCCTCTTCAGGTGTGTAACTAACAGAGCGATGTACTATTCCTTGCAAATCGAGAATCATTGTCAATTGAGTCTCGATTTGTCGAAGGGTACCACATCATGCTCGTCAGCCTGCGTGGATGAACCTATATAACAATTTATCAAACACAGTGCAGGTTAGTATACATTAAGCACATAACCAATATCAATTTAACTTTTCATTCATTTACTTTAAGCACATATTAAATACATGATTACAAGAACAAAAGTTTAATGATAAATAAACATCTAATCCTGAACTTTGCCTTGAATCATCGCTGGATCTTCGGGAGACAGGGAGGTAGGTGGAGCAGCAGATGATGCTCCCTGGTCTTGTCTTTTCTTCGTTCGTTGCTCATGACCAGAAGCAGAGGTCGATGCATCTGCATCCCCTTCATCATCATCATCATCTTTGTCTTTATCTTCATCATCACCTCCCTCATCATCATCATCACTATCATTATCCTCATCATCCTCCTCATCATCATCATCTTCACTTTCTCCTATCTTTAGGGGCTCATTTTGTGACCACTTGAGTTTTAGTCTGATCTCCTTGTCGGCAGCTTCTAACTCCTTGAGCTTCTTGGTGGACTCATCTCAGTGCTCTAGGAGTTTGGTGATCTGTTCATTTTGCTGGTTGATCTGATCAGTTTGCTGGGAGATAAGTTGAGCTTAGGAAGTTGTTAGCTCCCTCAGTTGATGCATCTCAGCAGACTGGGAGGAGCTCAACTCTCTCAGCTGCTGTATCTGAGCAGTCTTTGCCTCATCCGAAGCCATCAGCTTGACCACCATGCTGTTTAGTGCAGCAAGCTGCTCTACCACAGAAACTGGTGCTATGAATGGGCTGGATGGAAAAGATGAGGGTCCTGTTTGGTGAGTAGTGGTGGTTGTGGTGGCTGTGGTGAAGATTGGTGGTGGTGTTTGAGTAGTGGTTGTGAAGGGTGGAATGGTGGTGGTGGGTGGTGTAGTGGTAGTGGGTGGTGTAGAGGTACTGGGTGGTGGAGTGGTAGTAGCTGTGGTGGTGGTAGTGGTGGTAACAGAGGAGGTAGTACTGAGAGTAATCCTCCTGCGTTTCGGCTTCAGCCCATGAGGCCGAGCCATATGTTTCCTCCGCGTCCCCCTTGACACGGAGGCTCCCCTCGGTTGCTGGGAGAGGCTGGGGTGTAGGATGGATCAGCTGAAGAGCTCCCAGACTCTCCTGGCCGTCCACCAACCGCCCGTATCCCTGCTCAGTGGCCACCTCCCGACTGCCCACAGTCCGGGTAAGTGGCACATCATCAGAATCCTCCTCTTCTTGCATATGGAAATCAGGGTGAATTGGAGCTTGTTCAGGTCCTCCCTAACCATCTCCTCCCTGATCAGTACCGTCATCATCGTCGTCGGAGTCATCGAGGGAAGAGCAATTTGCTCAACATCCGAGTCACTATCATCGTGACGCCACTTTCTCCTAGCTGGCGCCACGTAATCCTCACGGGCCAGATGCCCAAACAAACTCCTCACCGGGGGCTTGACCTGCTTGCCCCGATATACCTTCATCCTTCCCAATGTAGTGTCGTCCATGATCTCCAAGACGACAGCATCATCTTGAGCTTTCGGGAGCTAGGGGAGCTTCTGGTCTACAATCATCTGGATGAACCTCGGGTACATGCAGAAGCTTTCCTCCCCCTTGGTTTCGATGTTCTCCACCAAATAGGTGAAGATCATCCATGAAAAGCTGAATGGAAGGTTCAGCACCAGCGCAACATATGCGCTTTGCATTTGCTCAGACAGCTCATCAAAGCCTCCCTTCCTCGAGGCAATGCAACGTAGAAGCACATGGGCAAAATACTTGAATTGGGGGCACAAGTTGCTTTTATTAAGCATACCCGAGTTGATGTCCCCCGAGTACTTTGCCCTCATAGAACAACCTTGGACAGTAAGGGGATGCAGTCTAGTTGGGTATTCTGCATCGTCCCCAAGCTCCAGTACCGTTCGTATATCCTCCTCAGATAGTTCGATATCTTGTCCAAAGATGGAGCTTCTAATAGTATATGGCTCCCTGGATCTGTCGACCACGGCATGTTCCCAAAACGACTGCTGTATCGACCTGTATGGTGTACACGGTGCAGAGATCGCTCGGAATATCCTCGATCTCCTCAAAATGTGATAATACAAAAAACTCGGCGGCATTCCTGGAGGTCAAGTCCACATGAGCACAAATGTTGTGCTTCATGCTCATAATTCATCGACTTGCCATCTGTCACACAATGTAAGTAAACGTTAGTGCATGCAGAAGATAGCAAATTAAATTCAATGAGCTTTACACCTTGGTTAAGTCGGGCGACTGAGCAAACGAATGAACATAGTCGTGCGACTGAGTAGGACGACTGAGCTTTATATGTGTGAATTGGTTCATACGTGTGACTAAGTCAAGCGAATGGACATAGTCGTGCGATTGAACCATTCGTCCATCTCAGTCGTGCGACTGAGACTAGTCGTCTTCTCAGTCGGGCGATTGAAGTTCATCAGTGTGTCCAGTCGCCTACTCGACAGTTTGTCCATTCAAATTCTTGTTTTGAGCTATACTTGATTTTAAACATCGAACTTAGGCTCATTACACTCAGAAGCGACCGATTAAGCATATTTTAACTTCTGTTTGAACGTTTAGATTAGTTTTGATGGTCTATTTGTTCGTTAAGTTCTCGGTTACTGTTGGGTCAGAATTCGAGTGATTCTAGATGTCATTTATCGGTTTTATCGATGAAACACCACGAATATTACCTGTATAAGCACAAGTGAATGTTAGAACACACAAATTGAAGGTAAGTATGAATCAAATGAAATTTTGGCAGCGGTTCGTTAGGTCGTGCATATAGAGGGGCGATTTGGGTGAATGAGCGACTGATGCTGATTCGGCCTGTATTTATAATAGGGCAAATCCCAGTCGGGCGACTGAGCTGAGTCGCATCTCTTAGTCGTGTGACTGAAGCCAGTCGTCTAACTGAGTCGTACGACTGAGCTTGAGTCGTACGGTTCACCCAATCGCCCATTTCCAGTCGTACGATTAAACTTCATTCGCACATCTGACCTAGTCGGTCATTTTCAATCGGGCGATTGGATGCATTTGCATTGTGCAATCGTACAATTGTACTCATTCGTATGCTCCATTCGTACGACTGGTTCATACTGATGATTCAGTCGAGCAACTGAGCCATACTTGTGACATTTTGACCATTTTACCCATGACAATTAGCACACTTAACATGATAAAACATTATGTGCAATAGATAAACATACTTGTGACATTTTGACCATACTAATGATTCAGTATGATGATTCAGTCGAGCAACTGAGCCATACTTGTGACATTTTGACCATTTTACCCACTGACAATTAGCATCACTTAACAATAGATAAAACATTATGTGCAAGTTGATCATCTCAGACATGACCATTTAAATAAAAACTACATTGTGATCACCTCAGAAGTAATCATTTATCCACCTAATCATCTCAGACATGACCCACTTATCCACCCGATCACCTCAGACGTATCCATTTATCCACCCGATCACCTCAGACGTGATCCATTTATCCAATTTATCACCTCAGACGTGATACTTTTATCCTTTCAGAAACAATTTGTTTAAATAAACATTAAGCACATTTGGTGACATTAACAGATAACAATATACACAGTCCGACATTGACACACTTATATAATAAATTGAAAGGTTTTAAACTACGAACAAAATGAACATCTTTTTGTGATTTTTGTTAGGGCAGGTTTGTGTAGCCTATTAGCATTTACATCATATCAAGGACAGACTCATATGGAATCAGACAGGCATAAACAACATTACTTGGAACCTTTGATTTGTATTTAACTTTAAACACACTCATAAATTACATATCACAGCTTTCTCACTCATCTAAGACTTCTAAGATCTAACTGGGAATCATGCTTGATATGATACGTAACGTACTTTGATTATCAACTTCAGTCGGTGCATACACGACGATTGTCAGTATACTTGTCCACTTAAATCCATACACAGACTTTTGACACGATTGGTGAAGAATTAAGTTATATTATTTCAACCAACATTTGTGGATCCCAAGCTTATATGGTAATCAGTATTCCTTAGAGGACTTTCGAGCGGTCTATAGGTATTTTGACAAGAAGAGACTATTCTTAGAGCTTTCAAAGAGAAGCCAAGCCTCAGGTCAGTGCCATCGCACAGCAGAGAGGCGGCAAACAACAATGAATTCTAGAATATGTAGGTTATGCTTATCCTCAGGTCAGTGCCATCGCACAGCAGAGAGGCACACAACCTATCTCCTTGTTAGAGCATTTCTTATTTTCTTTTTCACATAACGCACCAACAATGTTTTGTTATCAGCATGATTGCGCTTGTATTCAATTTTTTTCTTTTGCTCTTTTTGTAGTCACACGCACACCTTTGGTGGCTTTATTTGCTCGTTATCCCTTATTGGAAATAACTGATTGTGTTAACCAGTGATAAGATGGGACCCCACAGTTGATTGAACCATTTAGTTTAGATTGAGTTTACCAATGACGTCTATTCGTCTATTGTGTTGAATCTACCGACACATCGTATAGTGAACTAGCACCTCCCTAGATCAACTTTCTCCGTGTAATTACAATACCAACCAAGCGTACTATCATTTTCCCATTTTGTTAGACTTAGACTTCTCGGATTTATACTTTTTCTGTGATTTAATTAACCTTGCAAAACCGAAAATCCTTTTGGTGTTCCAAGTAACCCGATGCCTGTGTACTATCACTTTCCATTTTATTGAGTCACATTTCCTGTCTTTTTGTCTATGCCTTTTCAGCTTTACTTACCTCCCCCCCTTTTTTAAGTAATGAATACTGAAATAATAAACAATCTCCCCCTAAAATTCTAAAACAGAAAATCTTTTTGTGTTTTTGGATTTTTATACGACAAGAAAATTAAAAAATAAAATAAAAGAATACTAAAAATAAATAAAAACAGGTGTCGGACTATGTATCTGTTTCTTCTAATATAACATCACTTTTCTTTTTAACCCCGTTGACCTCTAGCAGATAGAAAAATCTGGGTTTATCAAATGGTTTGGTGTAGAGGTCAGCGCGTTGAAAATCAGTGTTAATTTTGACCACATCAATTAAATGTTTTTCATAGCAGTCGCGTATGAAGTGATACTTGATGCCTATGTGTTTGGTCTTAGGATGTTGGACCGGATTTTTAGTTACTGCAATTGCAGCAGAATTATCAACAAATATAGGAGTAGAAGTGAAATGCAAACCGTAGTCCCGCATTTGCTGTTGATCCAAATGATTTAGAGCAGCAACTGGCGGCGGCAACGTATTCAGCTTCACAGGTAGATAGAGCAACTGATGTCTGCTTCTTGCATTGCCAAGTTACCAATCTTCTCCCGAAAAATTGACATCCTGCTGACGTAGACTTGTAATTCATTTTGCAGCCTCCATAATCCGAGTCACTATACGCCATTAGCTCAAAGTCATCATCATGAGGATACCACAACCCCAGTGTTGGAGTACCCTTCAGATAACGAAAAATCCTCTTGACTCCAATCAGATGATTTACTTTGGGTTTCGCTTGATATCGGGAACATAAACATGTGGCATACATATATCTGGACGCGAGGCAGTGAGATACATGAGAGATCCGATCATCCCACGATACATGGTGGCATCCACCAAATCCCCATTCTCATCAGGAGCCACATCATGATTTGTGGCGAGTGGGGTACCAGCAGCAGAACATTTTCCATATCAAAGCGACTAAGAATGTCACCGACATACTTAGTTTGATGCAGAAAGATGCCGGTAGGTGTTTGATCCACCTGTAATCCTAGGAAGAACTTCATTTCTCCCATGGCACTCATCTCAAACTCAGCTTCATCACAGATTCAAACTCTTTACATAACTCTTCGTTTTGTGAACCGAAGATTATGTCATCCACATATATTTGCACCAGAAGCAAATCACCATCCTTTTCTTTGATGAACAATGTACAGTCAATCACACCCCTGCGAAAGCCGTGTTTCAACAATGGGTGGAGAGCTTTTCATACCAAGCTCGAGGAGCCTGATGTAGCCCATACAGGCCTTGTCTAACTTGTAGACTCTGTCCCGATGATAAGGATCTTCGAATCCTTCGGGTTGACTGACATATACCTCTTCACGGATTTCCCCATGCAAGAATGCACTCTTAACATCTAGTTGATAGACTTTGATCTTCATGTAAGAGGCGTAGGCTAGAAAGATGCGAATAGCTTCCATTCTAGCTACTGGAGCAAAGACTTCATTGTAGTCGATTCCTTCGACTTGTCTGAAGCCCTGAACAACCAACCGTGCCTTGTTTCTGATAACAACACCCTGGTCATCCTTCTTGCACTTTAGTACCCATTTGGTACCAATTACTTTGACTCCTTTGGTCGGTCAACAAGAGTCCACACTCCAAGTTTCTTGAACTGTAGCAACTCCTCTTGCATAGCATTGACCCAGGCTTCATCCTTAAGGGCATCACTTACGTGTTTGGGTTCAATTTGAGAAACAAAACATCTGTAAGCTCCATCATTCACGTAGCCCTTTTCCATTACTTCAGCGTAATCAGCAGTGTACAATCGACTTCTAGTCTGCACGCCGGAGTGGAGATCACCAATGATAGCATCTGGCGGATGACTCGTACTGATCCTAGTCAAGGGAGTTGTAGGAACAACAACTTCAGAGTCCATAGTTGTGACTGGAGGTTCAGTATCTGTATTTCCAGATGCGGGTGTAGCAGCTGAAGAGCTTCCTTCATGATCAACATTAGGAGACTGTACTGGTTCAGTTGCTTCTTCATCCTCTGATGAGTCCTCACTATCATCCTGATCAGCTGTGGCAGATCCCGATGAACCACTTGCAGGTGTTGCATTGCTAGTATCCAGATTCGGTGAATTTAGAACATCGTGCATCATCTGAGTAGCAATATCATCATCTGAATCTATCTGAGGAAGATTGAATGATTTGAAAAAGCCATCGTAGTCAAAGAATGACGATGGACCTTTTCCAGCAGGGGGGATAGTGAAACGTTGAACATCAACATTGCACCATACTTCTACCTGACCAGTAGAGTTGTTGTAAACTCGTTTGTCGGGTATACTGTATCCCAGAAAGATCCCCTGATCTGCCTTTTCATTAAATTTGCCTTCTTGAGTTTTCTTCAGAAGCGTACAAGGAGCACCGAAAGGTTCCAAATACTCCAAGTTTGGTTTACGCTTCTGTAGTAACTCATAGCAAGTCTTCCCGTGCCTCTTCACTACTGACACACGATTGAGTGTGTAGCAGGCATTGGCTACAGCTTCGTTCCAGAACTGCACTGGCAGTTTTGAGTCTGCCAACATAGTCCTGGCGGTCTCGATCAGACTCCTGTTCTTTCGCTCAGCAACTCCATTCATCTGTGGTGTGTATGCAGAGGTGAATTGATGAACAATTCCTTTTCTTTGCAGAAAGCATCCATCCACTGATTCTTAAACTCGGTTCCATTATCTGAGCGAATCTTTCTCACCTTCAGTTTGTAAAGTGATTCCAGAGTGGTGACCAGCACTTTGAATGACTCAAAGGTTTCTGACTTTGCTTTCAGAAACATCACCCACGAGAATCGTGAGTAGTCATCAGTGACTACGAAGCAGTACCAGTCTCCTGCAATACTCTTCGTGCTAACTGGACCGAATAAATCCATGTGCAGTAGCTCCAGGGGCATCTCGATAGAATTGACATTCTTGGTCTTGTGAGATTTCCTGGTTTGCTTTCCTTTCTTGCATGAGACATAGAAATCAGGAAGCTTGAAGTTCTTGACAGGAACTCCATCAACTAAGTTGTTATGAATCAGATGATTCATCTTCCTATGATTAATGTGTCCCATTCTTCTGTGCCATGAAATGGAGTCCTTCTCTGTTGCTTTATAAGAAACACTGAACTGTAGAATCAGAGGAAGAAGCATGAGACATATCCAATACATATAGATCATTATACCTGGATGCTGACATTAAGACCTGCTCCTCTGGAATCTCCATTTCTTTCTTCAGAATGTAACACTTTCGGTTGTCAAACATCTTTGAAGCCCTTGTCACATATCTGAGACACAGAAAGCAAATTGTTTTCTAATTGTTGAACAAAGTTGACTTTGTCGAACCTTACCTTTTCATTACCAACTTCGCCTTGAGCGGTAATGTAGCCTCCTTTGTTACCAGCAAAGGAAACGTGTCCCCCTTTAATTTGTTTGACATTGAAAAGGAGAGACTTGTTTCCCGTCATGTGCCTGGAAGCTCCGCTATCTACGATCCATGTATTTGTAGACGCACTATAGCGGACAACCTGCACATTAGAGAAAATAATCAGTTAAGGAGGGGGACCCAAGCCTTGACTGGCTTGGGTTTCCCAGAGGAATCAACCATCATGAATTCGACCCACTGTCCTTTATCAGTGGGTGGAATCTCAACTTTCAGCTTGTCCTCGCTTTCAGACACATCAGTCGTTTTGGCTTTCCACAAACCATCCCTGTGAAAGGATTGTTTATGGTAAACCTTAGACTGATTTACAGTTTGAGCATAGGTTTAGATTCAGAAACAGGTTTTGCAGCTGGCATCACAGACTTGTCAGTGACTTGTCTGTGTTGCCTTTGGCGTGGAGGAGACGAAAACGACCTAGAAGGTGTTTTAGACCTAATAGGTGTTTTTGATCTAACAGGAGTCTTAGATCGCTGTTTTGAATCTAGATTAACTTTGTTGTTTAGCTCAACCTTAATTCTTGGAGTCTGATAGCGAGGACAATTGTAGAAATATGACCGCGCTGTCCACAAGTATAGCAGGACCTCCATTCATCAGGGCTAGGAGATCTCTTGTGGGGCGGTGAGTAAACTTTAGATTCTTTCTTTTGTTCTCACTTTTAAGGCTTTCACCTCCCTTGACAAATTTAACTTGTTTAACATTATGTGAGTTTTGTCTTGGAAGTTGGTGGTTATCTTGCTTCACCGGTTTAGTTGAGTGGTTTTGGAAATCTTAGGTTGGGTGGTAGTCGATTTTGGACCCAACCCAAGAGATGTTTGAACATTCTCTTCCACCCGGTTTCCAGTGATTTTTGTGCCAGTTGTGCCTAATGTAGATGCTTTCTGGTCAGTAGCCGGAGGGGCAGATTTAACTGCTGTGTCCGGATCGCTGACCAGAGGAGTTGTCACCACATGATCCTTTATTGGGTTATTATTAATTGGACGTTGTTTGGTGTTCAAAAGGATCTCATGTGGTGGAGGCACAACTTTGTATCCCAAACCTTCCCCGTTGTTGCGTTCTTTAACCAAGTTTTTTAGAATATGTGAGGAACTAGCTAGACTGTGGAGTTTTTGTTTCAAAGACTCATTTTCAACTTGTAAGACCGCTCGTTCCTTCTTAGTTTCTTCGATTGTCTTTAAGTAAAACTTGATATCATTTTCTTGGTTAAATGCAACAACCTCTGTTTCTTTTAACTGTTTCTTTAATGCTTCAACCTTTTCTTTATAGCTGCTTTCATTTTGTTTTAAGATTCTGTTAGCCTCAGTGCACATTTTTAAATCATTTACTAAGTTATCATTGTGATCTAATAACCTAGCAAATTTCAGGTCAATGCTTTCTCTAAACTTTTCACATTCAACACACGCATCTTTAATAAATAAGTCATCCTTTGATTCTACCTGTGCTGATGTAGACGTTCCAGCCATGAAAGCATTTTGGGGTTCAGAATGTGCTTCAGATTCAGCATTCAGTTCATCCTCAACAATTTGATCAACAGCAGATATGTCATCATCCAATTCAGTATCAGGCTCAGCTGAGTTCTCCCCCTCACTCGCAGTCTTCATTTAGATCGTCAACGGATGCTATGTTGGCTTCACTATCAGATAAGAATCGAAAGGACCAGTCCTGTCCTTTATCACCTTGCGCCACCATAGCCTTTGAGTCACTGCTGGTTGAAGCTGGCCTCTTCTTTTTCTCTTGCTTTGTGAAGGAGGAGAATGGGTTTCCATTTCCAGTCTTCTTAGGTTTGACACATTCCCGCTTGAAGTGTCCTTTCTCCCCACAGTTGAAACAGGTGACTTTTGACTTGTCAAAGCCGAAAGTAGTATCTTTTGTAGCCACCAGATTTTGACCTGTTTTCTTCACAAATTTCTTTGCTCGTCGCACAGCACTTGCGAGAGCCCATAATATCCATCCTCTCCAACTCATTCTCATCCACCTGCTTATAATCTTCATCAGCCAAGTGGCATTTTCCTATCTTCCCAGCAACCAAACCATCATAGGAATGGACCATAGCAGCAAGCAGGTCCATGTGTTCCTTGGCCACTTCCACAGTTACCTTACCCAAGTTCTCTGTTACTAACTTTGTCGATTGAGCTTCAGTAACACTATGTTGAACCCCTGATGAGACCGTTGACTCACCAACAGATGATGAGCTTTGTCCAGATGCAGATGTATTTGTAACAAAAGCAGTTTGCAGAGGAGCATTTGAAGACTTGGCAATAGGAGTTGGAGTCATATTGTAGAGTGTATGATCCTGAGCATAAGAACCCTTCTTTGCCTTGTACTTGTGTCTGACTTCTTCCTCTCGCAATTTCAGGATAAAGTCATTTATATCCAATGTCTCAAGAACTGAATTGTGTCTCAAGGTGGAAATAAACAAATCCCACTTTTCTGGAAGTCCATCAGCCAAACTGGAGACCTTTTCTTCTTTAGACGTGGTTACCCCATGAGTGTGAAGTTCACTCATCAAATGATAGAAGCGGTCAATTATGTCGTCCAAACTCTCATTCCCAATAGCAGAAAAATTATCAAATTCTTTCTTAAGTGCTTTGGCCTTCAAAGACTTCAGAGTTGAGCTCCCTTCATATCTTTTCTCGAGAGCTTTCCAGAATTTCTTGCTTTGTTTATGATCAGAATACTGATGGAAGATCTCTTTAGGAATAGACTGGGTGAGCATTGCGTAACTTTCTTTTTAGCATTATAGGCAGTCTTTCGAGCATCAGTCATTCCACTCAACGTTAATGGCAAACCATCAGCACCAATGGCATGGTGTAACCAGTTTCAATAGCATTCCAAAGATTAGTGTCCACACCATTGAGATGAATCTCAAACCTCTGCTTCCACTGCGGGAACTCATCAATAGACAGAAGCTTAGGTGGCTTATTGTGGTTACCAATCTCATTCTCCAGAAGCAGTAAGTTTGGATCCTTAAGTCTTTCCCTGCTGAGAACGCGAAATTTTCAGAGTCCATAATGAATTTGACTGAGTATGCGACTGGAAAGGGCGACTGGGGAGCGACTGAGATACAATCTTGCGATTGAACTTAGTTGTACGACTGTGCAGGCGACTGACACTAACAGTGTGCGATTGAAACTCAAACGGGCGACTGGACAGATGATTATGACACTTGAGTGACTGAACAGACCGAATGACTCAACCGGGCGATTGAACAAGCGAATTACTCAATCGGACGATTAAACTGAGCGACTGGACTTCAGTCGTACGATTGAGATAATCGTGCGACAGAGACTGCTGAAATCGAGGTTTTTCGCAACTTTTGACCTAAATCGCAATTTTGACACCCTAGGCGGCTGAAAGTCGAAAAATATTGATTTTTCAGAACATGCAAACGTAAAGACTTGATTTTTAGCAGAAAGATTGGATCTTTTCATGTAAAAACGTTGACTTTACCAAAAACTTTATTGAATCCACGAAGAATCAAAAGCCTTGGCTCTGATACCACTTGTTAGGACCGTGTACGTACGGAGTACTAACTGATTCTTCGTTATACCGGATCAAATAGCACGGAATCCTATTTGATTGGCGATCCAATCAGGGAGAACGTAATCAAGATCAAACCTAACAATTAGAAAACGTTAAGAATGGACTAGGAATGATCTCAGACATTCTATGAACTTGGAATGGACGAACAGGACGCTTTGGGTCGACTAGGTTTTCAAGTATTCAAAGTGTTACGTTTTTCCACGAATTAAGTGGTATTTATAGGTTACAGCTATCATTCGTACGACTGAGCCAAGCGACTGGCTCAGTCGTGCGACTGAGTCATATGATTGGTTCATTTGGACGACTGAGTCAGTCTTATGACTCAATCGTATGATTGACTCAATCACCTGGTTCATTCGTGTGACTGGCCCATTCGTATGGTCCAATCGTGCGACTGAATCAGATTACTTAGTTAAACACATTCTTGAACCTTTGATGGTTCAAACCTATGTCTAACAACCGTAAACCTATATAACATTGTCAAATATGCGTGTACTAATAATTGATATGAATGAATAGTTATAACATGTAAACAACCAGTAAACATAAATAGAAGAGATTCTCATTATAATGATCAAGCGTTACATATGTGTTACAAGAAGAAGTTCTATTACATTGTAGCTCACTAGACTAGAACTAAGGACATGTGTACCAACATTTAGTACCAGGGGAAACCAAGGCCGCGGCCCTGGTTCACTGGTTAAGACACATCCCTCCTAAACATGAGGTCCCGGGTTCAAACCCGGGCACCCTCATGCTTTATTTTTAAAGGTTTTTTAGCCTAAAACAAATTCCAGAAAATTTTTAAAATATATAAAAAATTATTTTTATAAATTTCAAATATTTTTAATAGCTTCAAAATATTTTCTACAATCCTTCTATGTTTAAATAAAAATGTTTTTATTGATAAAATATTTTAGCAAAGCTTATTTGAATAATTTTTAATAAGATGGATTGAAAATAATAATTACTAAATTATTATTAGTCCAAATATCCCTTTTCAATTAGTTTTGTTTAAATAGTAATAAATTTTTAGTTATAAAACGTTACTTAAACTTTATATGTAACCTTTTAAATTATTATAATTATTTTTTTCACGTCTTTGAATAAAATGTAAATATATATTTTCCAAGAAAATATAAATTTATTCCATTTTGTTAAATACAATCATTTGACAAATACCAAATTGAAAACCTAATTCTCGTTAACTCGTTAAACTTATTATTAAACTTAAGACTTGTAATTACATAATTAGGTGTCTCGTGACGGTTTACATTGGAACGACGCTTATCATTAATCTTATTAATCGTCAATCATATAGTTATTGACCATGGGAGTATTTCTATACCCCCTTTTGCATATTTTTACACTTTGGGGTGAAACATGTTACCTTAATAATAGTTGCACTTATAACTCGTTTGATTCTTGTAAACCTTTCGTAATTCTCTCGTACATTGTGGTTAGTTGATCTTAGTAATTACCATGTATTGACTGTTATATGTGAAATTATTAACTGTTGCTAGCCTAACGACGTTATAGATCTATGGGCCTGACAAACCTGCTTGGTTAATCCAAGTACACTTAGCTAATGTATAATCTTGTAAACGTGTAATCTTGTAAATTGTCAAGGTTTGATTGTTACATCTGTCATACATCCCTAGTTACTTTGCTCACTAACTCTTATGTTATGTCTATTTTTCATATTTGTGACATATGTTTGTAATGTTACATTTGAAACTTATGATTATAATATTTGGAATAAATAATAGCGTTATGTGGTTGTGAACAATCTTGACCCTCACATCTCGACGATTCCGCCGTCAAAGTTGGGGTTTGACATTCTAAACGTACAAAATTTTGAACATGGAAACATATGTTTATAAAGCCTTTAACCATTAACTCAAATAAACATCCAATGTAATTGTTAATGTTCAAAATCACCAAATACTAGCACAGATCAAATCTACTATCTAGCAAATATAAGCCTAATCTTATCATGCCACACCCCCGCTAGTAGCGGAAACATAAGGATACGAAGGACGGGATCGTCATAACATATTGGGATCTAAGAGAATTTCTAAAGAAATCCTCCACTAATGGATCATGACGTCGCCCGACATAAAGTACAAGTGTCAAGAACAATCAATACCATAACATTATTCCATATATGCACAAACAATCCAAAAGTTCCAACCAGAAGAACCAGTACTAGATCAATCCAATTCAAGTACAAATACAACAATAACGTAATGTCCAAACTAATGTCCCAATTTCTAATGCTCTTGAAGGAGCAGTCTCGTCCAAGGTCCACTGTCGAAGTACCTAAGCATCGTTACCTCAAAAAACATGCTCTAAAAAGTCAACATACGTTGGTGAGTTCACAGGTTTAAAATTACAAACAGTTTTGTCATGTATAACATGTACAAACAATTGTATGTGGTTAATAATACATAGTAGTCATAGATATCAACATAAGTTTATAATCAGTGCAAGTCCAATTACCCGGATTATATTCATCCAAGGGCATGCCCAGGCGAAGTCAGTTTCAACTAGTATATCAACGACAGGAGTGTGGTGTCAACCTTTTAGTACTAACAATACCTCTCCATGTAATCCAAGTCATAAGAGCAAGCACAAGTATAAATACACACTCATGAATGAACATTTAGACTCAACCCATAACCCAAACCACAAACATTGTTCCAAAATAGTCCTTAAGACATGATATTGTCCAAAACAATGAGCTAGCTTTCCCCCAAGTAAAAGACGTTAAAAAGGGGCCGAGAAACTCACCTCGAAATAGTATAGTCCAAATTCCATAATACGCAAAGCAAGCACTAAAAGTACAAATAACAAAAAGTATTACTAAATAACAAAAAGAATAACCAATACGGGTGTAATCCTTGTAGCCGAGTCCTTAATGTCCATCACGGTTCTTATTTTCATGAAAACATGATTTACTAAACGGACAAATCCAAAGTCAGATTTAAACTTTAAATTTCATCACCTTTAGGGGTTTGGTTGTCGCTTTATATTATTTTATTAATGTCCTTTGATGCACATCAATTTGTCCATATACAATGAACTAAAGATATTATTAGCTTATCCTTTTAACAGTCATTTAATCACTTTTAAGTACAAAACTTATCTTCATTTTATTATTTAGTTTCAAATCTTTATTTTTAAGTTTAACAAAATATTTCAGCATAAAGAGCTGGTTGCGCACCAGTATTGAATAAACAAATTGGAGGTCGAAACGGTAAGGAAAGTTGTGTAATAGGAATCGTTAGAAAGATAAGACTTTCAATTAAACTTCAGAAAAATAATCATCTCAATTATATAAAACATAAGAAAGATATGACTCGACGAACACAGACCAACCTGCTACCCAATTCATCAGTTTTGACCTTCAGTTTTGTATGTAGCGTTTGGAGGACCAAACAATGTCAAAATGACAAGAGATCACTTGGATTAGTTAGAGGAGTAGTTGAAATGGTTTTTAGATGAAAAATTAGACCCATTTAGGCTTATTATGACCAAGTTATGACCAGTACAAAACATCCTATTTTTCTGAAAGCAAACTGTCCAGTTCATTAGTCTTGTTCATTTGTAGCTCAAACCCTAATATTTGACCATTAATGACCTGAGGCCTTAACTATTTCATGAAATAATTGACCAAAAATTTGTTGAAACAGTTAGTTTACATTTTAATATTTTAAGTCCAACACGTCCACATTAGTAGTTAATCGGTACATAGTTTTTGATTGTCCAACACGTCCATCCATTCAAGAAATAGGATTAGTGATTTCAAAATGACTTATAAGTCCAAGATGTTGATTATGAACAGCTCATCCAAGATTACAACCCAACTTCGAACCGATTCAAAGAAAGAATTTGGTTTTTATCGGTTAGAGAGTCCAACACCCGTAACACCTAGGTCTTCACAATCCAACGTCCAAACATAGAATATAGGTATATTAGATGATTATTTTTTGTTTAGTTGATTAATATCATCAATATCAAGGTAGAACAAGAATAAAATCATCAAGAAACAATCATTCTTACCGGAAAATCGAAGAAGAACAATGCTTGAAAAAAAACAATCTTGAATGATCCAACACACCAAAAATTGATGGAATGATGCACGATGATGATGCCTTTCGAAGATGATGAAGAAGATAACAAGAACATGACAGAAGCTAGGGTTTTCTTTAGAGAGAAAACTTGAGAGAAAGTTTGAATAGTAAAATAATGAAAAACAAGGGGAATCCCCCTGTTTATTTAGAATTTGGCCAGGGGGCTTTAGATGGGACTCCCGGACCCATTTCTCATCTTGTCTAATTTCATCTCGTCCCGATACGCATGTTGTCCAATTTTTGCATTTTTAAATTCTTCTCGTGAATACGATTCCAACGGACTACTATTTGCTATATAAATTACTTAATTTATATTTTTAAATTAAATTAAGTTTATTTAGTAAACTTTACGAAAATCCCATTGATGTCCGATTTTGTATGTGTTCTTAATGTAAGATGTATATTTTTTACATTTTTAAGTCTTTAGTCCAATTTTAAGCACAAACCATTGTACTAAGTCCAAATCGGTAAATGTCCACTGTCACCATGTACAAGGCCCACTAGAACATATAAAGCTCATAATACATAGTTTTAGAACTTAGTGCGTCTATATATGTCTAATGTACTAGTCTCAGAACGAGTCAACATTAGGTCAACTTTCAAGTCAATTTTCATACTTAGACCAATTCAAAGTCAAAGAATCAAAGTCAAAAAGTCAAAGTTAATGGTCGATACACCTATTTTGTTGACAGATGTCACATATCAGCATGCTCCTTATGTTTAGTTGAGTTACAGGCTTAGTAAAGGGATCAGCTGAGATTGTAATATATTTGAACTTTGTTTACTTTGATATCTCCTTGATCTAGTATTTCCTTAATATAGTGGAACAGCCAAAGTATGTGGTTTAATATATGACATGACCTTGGTTCATTTGCTTGAGATATGGCACCAATGTTGTCACATAATATCTTAATAGGTTTTCATATGATCGGCACCACATCAAGATTGGATTTGAACTCCTTCATCCAAGTAGCCTCTTTTGCACAATCTGATAAGGCAATGTATTCTGATTTTGTAGTCGATTGAGCGAACACACTCTGGTTTAAACTTCTCCAAGTTATTGCTCCGCCTTTCAGAATAAATACATATCCTGAATGAGATTGATAATCATCTTGATGTGTTTTGAAGCTAGCATCAGTATAGCATTTAACTATCAGCTTCTGTTCCACACTTCCATATATCAAAAACATATCGTAAGTCATTCTCAAGTACTTAATTTAACTCTTAGCTTATGTTCCACACTTCCATATATTAGAAACATATCGTAAGTCATTCTAAAGTACTTAAGGATATTCTTTATAGCAATTCGATCACTTTCACTAGAATTTTTTATATATACTTAACATAGTCAACACGAATGGCACATTAGGTCTAGTACATAACAATGCGCATATGATGGAATTAATTACAGAAGCGTACAGAACTCTTTACATCTTCTTCTTATCTTCCTCTATTTGATGACACTGACTACTATTCGGTATTATTTCATATGCCAACGACAAGGTTCTTTATACAAACAATTTCACCCAGATTTTGCTGATATCTACTTATCATAGTCAACGTGAATGACATGTAAGTTTGAGGACAGTAATTACTATTTAGTATTATTTCATATGCCATTCGCAAGATTCCCTTTTTGGGATCATGCATTGAGAATCATTTAAGGACCTTCTCAATATATGTACTTTGGATAAAACAAATAAACCTCTTCTATCTATCTTTATATCTTACTTCTAGAATGTATGTGGCTTCGCCAAGATCTTTCATTATGAAACATTTGCTTAACTAGGACTTTACATAAATAAGCATCGTATGTTATTTCCAATAAGTAGTATGCCGCCCGCATACAAGATCTAAAAAGTATTACAGCTCCCTCTTTCTTTCTTGTAAACATAGGGCACATCTTCGTTCTTGTTGAAATCAAACTCTTTAATTTTACGATGAAAATGAAGATTCTAATTTTAAGATACTTCCTTTAATCTATAAATGGATTTATTTAGTATGCAAACTCTAGTAGGATTTCCTGGGTCCATAAAAAATTTTGGTTGTAACATATAGACATTTTCAAAAAGTTATTCAAAAACATTGTTTTGACATCCATTTACCATATCTCATAGTCCAAATATGTAGTAATGATAAGCAAAATTCTAATTGACTTAAGCATGGCTATCAATGAGAAAGTTTCCTTATAGTCAACACCTAGGGTTTGAGTGATCCCTTTCACTACCCGCCTTTCTTTGTAGGTTTGCACTTTCTCATCCATGTCGTTGTTTTATGTAAGTCTTATTTACATCCTACAATTTGATATTTGGGAAGAAGATAATTAATTCCTATAAATGGTTATCTACATGCATCATATCTCTATACCCATGGCTTCCAGCCACTTCTTAGATTTGTACTGTAACACCGCGAAATTTTTATTTAAAAGAAGAGAAAGGAAAAATAAATAGAAAGAAAAGATAATGGGCACAAGTGGAGGGGATAAAGTGTACAAAGAACAAAACCTTATTATTTTAAGGTTTAAAAGGGCATGGCCGCCTACCCCTTCTTCACCATCTTCATTTTGGCTGAAAGGAAGAAAGAAGAGAGAGAAAGCTCTCAGTTTTAGAGAGAGAAAGGAAGAAGAAGCTGTAAAAGGTAAGTTTTTCATGATATTTGTTCGGTTCTAACTGAATTCACAACCTCTTGACCTAGATTCTTAATGTTTTAGAGTTGTTTCGGGATTTTTGGAGTTGAATTGGCGGGTGGAAGTAACTAGCTCGAATATTGCTTCAAGGTAAGTTGCTAGAACCCCTTTTTATAGATTTTGAAGTGTTTGGGGCTATTATGCATACTAAAGAAAATATTTTAAAAGTAACCATGAGTTTACAGCTTTATGTTTGAAATAATATGTGTATGTATGTTTTAGAGTTGGATTATAGTCAAGAAATAGATGTTAGAATGTTTTAGAGCCTTAGTATATTAGATCTGTTCTTGGGATGTGTTAGAAATAATTTAGAATGGTCCCATGTGCCCAACATGATTGGCCATGTGCCTAAGTGTTGGCCATGCGCCCAAGAGTGGGACATACGCCTAAACAGTGTTCCCATGCGCCCAGGATTTGCTCAGGAGTCTAAGTGTTAGGCCATGCACCCAAGAGTTCCCTATACGCCTAAATAGTTCCCATGCGCCCAAATAGTTCCTATATGCCCAAAGAGTTCTCATACGCCCAAATAGTTCCCATGAGCCCAAGTTGTTAAAACGGCTAAGTGTTGATGCGCCTGAACAGGCGCCATGCGCCTGCATAGTGGTGAAGCGCCTAAACAGGGCTCATACACCCAACTAATGCCTATGCGCCTACACTGTTTTACACTTAGAATTTTTATGCTCATGCGCCTGAAAAATCCCATGCACCCATTTTTGGACATAGGATTTTCTAAGTGGTTTTAAGTGGTGGAATAGAGAGATAGGCCCTGTTATGATGTGATGGCCTATGCTTGTTGTGTGCATGATGATGTGATGAAGATTATGATGTGTATGTGTGTGAGTGATATGTTATCATTCTTCGTTAAAGATTTTTCAAAACGTACGTATTATGTTTTGTAATACATTATGTATGACTTTACGTGGTGTGATGTATGAACGAATAAATTAATGAACGTAAAGTATTATGTAACGAAGTGAAAGATAATGATAAAGTACAAAACGAACGAATACGATAAAGTACGAAACGAACAAACACATGAGATAACGAATGGTGAGTATGGAAGTGACGGATGATGAGATCCGTGTCGCGTACCCCGGTACTGTGTCAGACTTCGGACATGAGTCGGGGTCTGTTTACAGGCCTCGGCACAGTATCAGTCTTCGGACATGAGTCAAGGTGTTGCATACAAGATGGGATCTTTTTCGCGTATCCCGGTGTTGTGTTAGTATTCGGACATGAGTCGAGGGTTTGTTTACAGGCCCCAGCACATCATCATCTTTCGAGCATGAGTCGGGGATATTGCATGAGACAAGCTTCGAGTAATGATGAGTAACGAGCGGATGAATGAATGAACAAATGATGATGAATATAATAATTATTATTATTATCAATATGTATGTATGATGTATGACAACTGACGAACGTAAAGTACGAAAAGAAAGTAAGAGAAAAAAATTAAAAGATAGTGAGAAGTATGAATGATAATATGAATATGAAAGTAAATAAAAGAATGACATGATGAAAGTATGAATGAACGAAACGAATGAAGAACGCAAATTGAGTGTACGTATAATGTATGACCACGGATGAATGTAAAGACTAGTTTTTAAAGGAAGTAAAGTATTTTATTATAAAAACTAGAACTCACTCAGTGTAGCTGAATTTTTGTATGCATGATAGTTGGCAGGTATTTTGTTGATGCTAAGGAGTTGCAGGCATGGATGCATAAGCTACTAGAAGTGTTTTGAGGCTGGCATCCATATTTTGATATGTCATTGTATTTTGAGATGAAAACGAATGTTGTAATGTAATGGAATGACATGTTTAAATTCCATTGCAATGTTTACATAAATGAATATTTATATGTTATGTACAATGATAGTCCAACTATGAGGTGCCCGGGAACGGGGCCTTACAAGTTGGTATCAGAGCCAAAGTTTAAGTGAAACAGGTAAATATTTTCAAAAGAACCTAAACTTAAACTGAGAATGGGACAAAGGAAAGGGATGCCAGTCATAGTAGCTACATGCCTGCAGGTAAAGGTTTATTGTAAACGTTTTAAGTAAGTTAACGTTAACTGGTATGATGTGCACATGTTATGTGGTTAGTATGATTTTGTGTAGATTTAGATACTGATGTAGTCAGGATAGGAAATGCTTGGGGTGTGAAGAGTAAAGTAAGTGGCTAATCACAACTGGTCACTGTAATTAGGGACTTACTATACTGGATATAAACAGAGCTATTACCTTGAATGATAGTGTTAGTGTTTGAATCTTATATTGATTAGAGAATGGTTGGAGGTAGATCGTCTAAGGCCTCTAGGGGTGGAGCACAGGGAGGATGTGGTGTTGAACCGCGTGTTACAAGGAATAGGGCTAGGGCTACCAAGAGGACATGTGAGGAGCCCGAGATGCATCACCAAGAAGGTGGTGATAAGAGCGCGAACTTCAAAGCCTCGGTGAAAGAGGCAGTAGTAGAAGAAGTCAATCAGTTATGCAGACGATTCTGTCGTCTGTAGTAACTGAAGTGATTAAAGCGGTGAAGGAGGATGATAGGAAGGAGAAGAGGAGGACCACTGGAAGAGGGGAAGGAGTATGACCGGAGACTGAGACGGTTGTCTCTAGTGAGGAGAGGAGGAAGAAGAAGCGATGAAGGAAACTGCACGTGGTTGTAACTACGGGGCATTCCGAAAATGCAAGCCCCCAACATTTGATGGAAAAGGGAGTGTTGTGGCTGCTCACCGTTGGGTGAGAGAGATGGAGGCGGTACTCGATATCAGTGAGTGCTGAGAGGATCAAAAGGTAAAGTTTGCTACCTACTCATTTGTGGACTTGGCCTTATGCTGGTGGGACAACATTGTCCAGGCTGAGGGTACCAGGGCAATCAGGAGAATAAGGTGGAGTGAACTGAAGAGGCTGGTAATCGAGGAGTTTTGTCCTCATCGTGAATTGGACAAGATCAAAAGAGAGTTCTTACAGCTAGAGGCGGGGACGATGACACACCAGCAATACACCACTAAAGTCACGAGATGGCTAGGCTGGTGCCAGATCAGGTGACGCCTGCATCACGAAAGAATAAGAGGTACATTCAAGGACTGCCCACAGATATCCGCAGACATCTAATCGCTGCCCGACCAGGTACATTTAGATCATGGTCGACTTAGCTGAGAGATTGTACGACGAGCGAGAGGCGATGGCGATAACGGACGAAGAGGAGAGCGGGACTATGTTTAGAATGGGAATGGAAGGTGAGGCAATGATGATGGATTTATGTCTGGAGGTGAGACATTTAGAGTCGATGATCGAAAGAATGTAACAGGAGAGAGGAGGGATGCAAGAAGTGTGGTAGAGGCACGATGGGGAGTGTAAGTGTGGACTAAACATCTGCTTCCAGTGTGGGAAGGAGGGCCACCAGGCGAGAGATTGTCAGATGGCTAAGTGCTACGACTATACCGAGACTAGACACATGAGCAGAGACTGCAAGAAGTCAAGGGCAGGAAGCTCCGGTGCGAGGAAAGGGAAAAGAGGGTGAAGGCTAGAGCCTTTGCTATGACCGGGAGGAGGCTAGCTCAGTCTCTGACGTAACATCAGGTACGTTTTTGAAAATTTAAATTTGTGCATATATGCTTTGATTGTGGTGCTTGTAGTAGTTTCATTCCTACTACCTTCTGTGATAAGTTGCATGTTAGGAGTAGGAAGATCGATGTCATTCGACATAGAAACTACTATGGGTAAGTCTACTAGATTACTTGATGCACTAAAGGATCACGCAATAGAATTGAGAGAGCGCTTGTTTTCTATTAGACCATCCATAGTAGACGTAGGTGGATAGATGTACACCACTGGGGTGAATTGATCAGTAACTTATGAGGCAAGCACCAAGTACTGCAAGAAAATGGATTGATTAACAGTACCTGATAAGAGTACGGTGCCGACCTACGACAATGGATTATGATGAAGGCTTCGCCGGGAAATTGGATTGTTTGATTTGGAAATAAACTAAAGCTAATATTAGAGTATAGGGGGTCATTCCCAGTTGCTGCTCAGGTAGGGGAAGTGACACATTGACTGGAGCTACCCGATGAGTTAAGTGTACTTCACCATATGTTCCATGTATCTCATCCAAGAAAGTGCTCAATCGATGAGGATATGATAGTGCCACTAGAAGATGCTGAGACGGGTGAAAGAATCAACCACGAGAAGCAACTTGTGGTCGTTTCTGATAGAAGAAGAGAGGGTCAAGGAAAATAGTGGTTTTCACTGTACAAGTGCAATGGAGCCCAAAGGGAACTAAGTCTACGTGTAGGAACAAGGAAGAGGTGAGTCAGTGTCACCCGTAGCTGTTCGAGAAGCGACAGGTTTCGGGGACGAAACCTATATAAGGGGGTGGACTTGTAACACCCTGAAATTTTTATTTAAAAGAAGAAAAAGGAAAAATAAATAGAAAGAAAAGATAATGGGCATAAGTGGAGGGGGATAAAGTGTACAAAGTACAAACCTTATTATTTTAAGGTTTAAAGGGGCATGGCCGCCCACCCCTTCTTCACCATCTTCATTTCGGCTGAAAGGAAGAAAGAAGAGAGAGAAAGCTCTCGGTTTTAGAGAGAGAAAGGAAGAAGAAGCTGTAAAAGGTAAGCTTTTCATGATGTTTGATCGGTTCTAACCAAATTCACAACCTCTTGACCGAGATTCTTAATGTTATAGAGATGTTTTGGGATTTTTGGAGTTGAATTGGTGGGGTGGAAGTAACTAGCTCGAAGATTTGCTTCAAGGTGAGTATCTAGAACCCCTTTTTACTGATTTTGAAGTGTTTGGGGCTATTATGCATACTAAATAAAATATTTTAAAAGTAACCATGAGTTTACAGCTTTATGTTTAAAAATATTTTAAAAGTAACCGTGAGTTTAAAGCTTTATGTTGAAAATATTTTAAAAGTAACCATGATTTAAAAGTAACAGGGCTCATACGCCTAAATAGTGCCCATGCACCTAGACTGTTTTACACTTAGAATTTTTATGCTCATGCACCTGAAAAGTCCCATGCACCCATTTTTGGACTTAGGATTTTCTAAGTGGTTTTAAGTGGTGGAATATAGAGATAGGCCCTATTATGATATGATGGCTAATGCTTGATGTGTGCATGATGATGTGATGAATATTATGATGTTATATGTGTAAGTGATATGTTATCATTCTTCGTTAAAGAGTTTTCAAAACATACGTATATTTTTTGTAATACATTATGTATGACTTTACGTGATGTGATGTATGAACGAATAAATTAATGAACATAAAGTATAATCTAACAAAGTGAAAGAAAATGATAAAGTACAAAATGAACGAATACGATAAAGTAGGAAACGAACGAACACATGAGATAACGAATGGTGAGTATGGAAGTGACGGATGATGAGATCCGTGTCGCGTAACCCGGTACTGTGTCAGTCTTCGGACATGAGTCGGGGGTTTGTTTACAGGCCTCAGCACAGTATCAGTCTTCGGACATGAGTCGGGGGTATTGCATGAGACATAATGATGTATGATGATGAGGTCTTGTTGCACGCTCCGGTACTGTGTCAGTCTTCGGACATGAGTCGGGGTTTGATTACAGGCCCCGGCATAGTATCAGTCTTCATACATGAGTCGGGGGTGTTTCATATGAGATGGGATCTTTGTCGCGTATCCTGGTGTGTTCGTCTTCGGACATGAGTCGGGGGTTTGTTTACAGGCCCCGGCACAGCATCAGCTTTATAGCATGACTTGGGGATATTACATGAGACAAGATTCGATTAATGATGAGTAATGAGTGGATGAATAAATGAATGAATGATGATAAGATAATAATAATAATTATTATCAATATGTACGTATGATGTATGACAACTGAGAACGTAAAGTATGAAAAGAAAGTAAGAGAAAAGAAAGTAAAAGATAGTGAGAAGTATGAACTATAATATGAATACCAAAGTAAATAAAAGAATGACACGATGAAAGTATGAAAGAACGAAACAAATGAAGAACACAGATTGAGTATACGTATGATGTATGACCACAGATGAATGTAAAGACTAGTTTTTTAAAGGAAGTAAAGTATTTTATTATAAAACTAGAACTCACTCGGTGTCGCTGACTTTTTGTATACATGATAGTTGGCAGGTATTTTGTTGATGCTGAGGAGTTGCAGGCATGGATGCATAAGCTATAAGAAGCGTTTTGAGGCTGGCATCCATATTTTGACATGTCATTGTATTTGAGATGATAACGAATTTTGTAATGTAATGGAATGACATGTCTTTAATTATTAATGAAAGTTTTAAATTCCACTTCAATGTTTTACATAAATGAATATTTATGTGTTATGTGCAATGATAGTCCAACTGTGAGGTGCCTAGGAACGAGGCCTTACATGTACCCAAATTGCAGAATTGTAATTAGTAGGTTCATTATGATCTACTATCCAGATGCCTGCGTTCTTATGAGTTCTGATACACCTATTAGATTCATACCAGTCTTTATTACTTTTGTAGATGTTAATAATAATAGCTGATTCTGGAATTCTATTAAGTTCAGGTTCAATAACTCTTTGTTTGTTAGCGGTTTCAGCCAGTGATTTAGTTATAGTTGTTTCCTGATTTCTTTTAAATCCATATGATTTTCTCCAATCCCTTGTAAAAAGAGTTCCTTCTTTAAAAAGGTAGCTTTGTGTCTTATGAAAACCTGGTTTTTAGCATGATTATGGACATAGTAACCTATTTTTTCGAGTATTTGCTGAAAAAAACTTCATCGTCATGAGGATCTAGTTTATCCATTGGATTCATGTTAACTCAAGCGTTATATTCCCATATCTTGTGATAGGACACTTTAAGTTTATTTTCATGCCAAATATCATAAGGCACTCTTTATTTTTTGTAGTAGGAGCTATTTTAATTATTTTAGCGGCAATCTCAATAACAATATTTCAAAAGGAGTGCAACAA
Organism: Flaveria linearis; assembly: GCA_024085815.1. Lineage (NCBI taxonomy): Eukaryota > Viridiplantae > Streptophyta > Magnoliopsida > Asterales > Asteraceae > Flaveria > Flaveria linearis. Next base: position 17,339,553 of record CM044015.1, on the reverse strand, counting down.
GTTTTATGACAAATCATTGATCAAACCATATCTAATAATGTTTAATTTCTACTATTTGACATTTACTTAGATATTAGACATTTACTTAGTTATTTGAGAAACTCTTGACTAAGATATTCTCCATAATCTAATCGAAGTATTTTAATCGTCTTGCATAGCTAATTTTGCACTTCGTTATTGTATATTTTGAACATTCTACACGTTAAGTGTATTCTTTGTAAGATAATCATATCTATAGTTATCATCAGTAAATATGACAAAGTACGCCTCTCCATTTCTAGGCATTGTTCTGAAGGGGCCACGTACATCCGTATGTATAAGTCCTAACAGATCCTTAGCCTTTTGACTGACATCGATGGTAGGAGATTTGGTCAACATTTCACTTAAACATGATTCGCATTTATCAAAAGATTCTTGATCCACATAAGATAAAATTTCTACGATCTAAAGTTTCTTCATGTGATTTTTTTATATGTCCATTTGACAATGCCATAGATATATATTATTGAAATCCAATTTCATACATTTTTGAAGGTGTTGTGTACAACATTATTGTTATGGAGTTCTATCTCATAGATTTCGTTATGTGGTTCTACGTCAAAATAGAACATACCATTCAAACATGTAAAATGGAAATCATCATTAGGCATATTTAAATCCTTGTTTATGCAAACCAAAAATTGAAACAATATTCCTTGTCAAATTAAGTATGTAACAAACATTGTTTATAACCAATGTTAAATCATTAGGAGGCAAAAGAACATATTCTCATATTGCCTTGTATCCGCCCATCCATTACCAACATCGAGTTCCTCGTCGCTTTGCTTCAACTTCTTAACCTTAGTCCCTACAAATCATTATAAATGTGAGAACCACATACAATGTTAAATACCAGAATGCTTTGTCTATTTTAATTCTGCTAGATATTTTGGCCAGTTTCCAGTGTCTGGCTTCATCATTATGATAGCACCAGCATCTTTTAGAAGCTTTTTTTGTAAACCTTCTTGCCCATGCCATTTTCATTCACACTCTTTTTCCCTTTTTATTGTCATTGGTTTCCGAACTCCACCTTTTTTATAACTAGCACTAAACTAGGTTTACTAGAACTTAATATGCTCATATCAACACTTTTAAGCATAAGATGCAACTCTGGGATAGTCTTGTCTCATGCATTCATATTCTAGTTCATGACCAACAGTCATAAGAGTTCAGTAGTGAGTTAAGGATAATAACCCTAGCTAGCTCATTGCTTAATGGGGCTTCAAGATGGGCTAAGTGATCAATGTAACCGTTCATCTTCAACACATGAGTGCTCACAGAAGAACCTTTTTTATTTTAGTTGTAATATTGAGGGGTCAACAAGGACCACGTACTTTCTTCATGTTTATATGTTTGCTTCATTTCTTAGATTGTGCCTAAGAATGCTGAAATAGATTGAAAGGAAACTATTTAGATTGAAGCAATGCATTTCAAGAAGCCAGATGTAGGACATCTTGTTAAACTACCCAAAGATAAGTTACCAATTGGAACAAATGGATATTTCGCAATAAGACGGATGAAAGGGTGTTATTGTTCGCAACAAGGCACGTCTTGTTATACAAGGATTCCATTAACATGAAGGCCTCAATTATGAAAAATTTTATGCACCCGAGACTAGACTTGAAGCAATTTGCATCTTTTTTGCTTATGCTTCATACATGAATTTAAAGGTCTATCATATGGATGTTAAATCTGCTTTCTTGTATTGAGAAATGAAGAAAGAAATCTTTGTTTGCAACCACCTAATTTGAATATCTTGATCATACTGACTATGTTTATAAGTTAGACAATGCTCTTTATGGTTTACATCAAGCACCTCGTGCTTGGTATGCCACCCTAACTGAATATTTGCTTACAAATGGCTATACTAGAGGAGCTATTGATCAAACTTTATTCATAAAGAAGAAGTGTGATGGTTTAATTCTTGTCCAAATTTATGTCCATGATATCATGTTTGGGCCTGCTAATGATGACATGTGCAATGAATTTGAAGTAGTGAGGAATAAGAAATTTACGATAAGTTCACTTGGAGAAATATTGTTTTCTTGGGTATCCAAGTTAAACAAGATAAACCTGGTATCAAGTTCATCAAGAGAAATATGTTCAGAGTATTTTGGAAAAATACAAGTTTCAAGACTCCAAAATTGCTCCAACTCGATCCTGTCTTCTCGTCCTACTTTATCTCCAGAACTTACTAGTGAAGTCGTTGATCAACATTTGTATCGATTAATTATCGTATCCTTGATGTATTTTACTGCAAGCAGGCCAAACATCGTATTTCCTTTTTGTTAATATGCATGTTATTAGATTAATCCTAAGGAATCACACATGAAGGTTGTTTAAAGAATTTTATATTATCTTAAAGGCCAACTATAGCTTTGAATTTAGTATTCTAGAAATTCTGAGTTCAATTTATTTCTTATACTAACAATGATAGTGGATGTAATTTGAACAGAAAATCAACTATAGGTGGATGTAATTTGAACAAAAATCAACTATAGGTGGATGTCAATTCCTAGGAAATAGAATGATTTCATGATGATGCAAGAAGTAGAATACTGTCTCCACGTCTACTGCAGAAGCTGAATATAGGGTCGCATCAAGTTGTTGTTCTTAGATAGTTTGGATTTAACAACTTCTTGATTATGGCCTTATCTTTATGATACCATAATTTGGTGTGATAATTCTATAGTTCTTAACATGATGAAGAATACTACTCATCATTCAGGAACAAAACACATTGACATCTGCATACAATTTATCCATGACTGTTAATCAAAAACTTATTCATGTTAAACAACTACCATCAGATGATACCATTGCTTCTTTATTAACTAATGTGTCTGATAATTCTCGATTTGACTTCTTAGTCCAATCTTTAGGAATGATTAACTTTGGATGATTACACAAGAATTTTCACCATAAATATTTTTTTTTATTTTTGTTTGTTAAAATTGTTATTTTCTTTGATAATCATAATGTTAAGGGGAGGAAATTGAAAATGCAATGAAAAAGATTTTTATCATAGGGGAAGTTACAAAACTATTATAAATATCAAAAAGGGTTTTAGTTTGCTAAACAAAATTTATAAAAATAATTTTCTGTGTAAATAGAAAATGATAGTATATTTTTTAACTTTGATATATTACAGACAAAGACTTAAAAGGAATTGACTTGGATATTGTATGATATTTTGATAGGTTCTGCTTACAAAAGTAAAAAGCCATATGGATTATGATTCACTGTAATTAAATCTTCTATGACTAAAGTGGGTAATATATCAGGTTTGTAGTAATGCTAATTCCATGCTAAAACAAACTAGGAGTTATAGTCCTGCCATACTTAATCCCACCATTATATGATTCAGTGAATTTTATAAGTGTGTGTGTGTGTATGCATATATGTATATATAATGTATGTATGTATATATGTATATATGTATATATATGTATATATATTATATATGAATATATATGTATATATATACATATATATATGTATATATATATGTATATATATTGCCACACCCCGCTGAGAGCGGAAACACGGGGATGTAACGAGAAGGGATCGTCATAACACATTGTTAATAATAGAGATGAAATATATGTAATTGATGATAAGGCGTGTCATGACGACACCCGACACAAAGGAGACTTGTGTCGTGTTTAGTCAATCCACGACAACATAGCCATAAGCATAAACTTGTAATTGATTCACATAACCAAAATATTAACATTGTAATGTAATTCCTACACCTAGGAACAAGTATCAAAAGTAGGAAGATTGTTTAATAGACTACAACAATGATTCAAAATGAATGTTTGTCCAGTATGTTTTAGTCTCAAAAATGTATCCTAGGGTCTCCACTAAGACAGCACACCTAGATCTTCAATTATCATTATCACCTGAAAAGATATGCTCAAAATGGTCAACAAAATTATTGGTGAGCTCGCAGGTTTAAATAGTAAATAAGTAATTGATGCTGTATAGTAATTGTTGTGGAATACCGTGCATACAGTTATAAGTAAGCAAAATCACATAACCATGAGCTTTACAACCAAACCTAACGACGTACACACAGCAACTTGTCAGAATAATTCACCCAAGGGCCCGTTCCTGGCCACCATTGATACTAACTAGTATACCAACATGCATGGGTGGGGGTGTCAACCCAGTAGTACTACCAATACCTATCCGTCGTTCCAACACCAGAATTAAATGGTTGTAAAGAAAGAACCACACAGCGACTCATGTATGTATCTGATAAGTACTCACAACACAGTATCACGTTGACTCCAAGTATGTAAATTGTATGTAAATTGTACAGCATAAGAAAGTGGGTGAGCATACTTTTCCCCCATGTTTGTAAACGTTTGAAATATTGTATAAGCATAAAACGGGGCCACGAAACTCACTTGTTAGGTGGTAAGTATGAATGATCAAAGTTTCTAAATGTTGTATGTTGTAAACGATCAAACACCTATTGACAGTTATTGTTAAGCATCAATAATATGTATAAAGCTTATAGTAACGTTTGATCGGTTCGGGTTGTATCAGTTTGGTCGCGTGTAACACACACAAACAGACATAAGTATTAGATCTTATGTAGATCCAAGTACTAGAAATCGTTGCCATTGCCGATGATATTTGTGTAAAAGTGTCATTGTTATTAGAGGAATACTTAGTGTATATTAGTGTTGCAAATCGTTTGTTGATAATTATAAAATGTTATGTTAATTTGATTTGGAATAATATTAATAGGTTTGATAGTGTTAATTTTAAAGATTGTCATTAGCAACGGTACTCGTGTCGATGTCACTTTAACATCACACGACAAACACACACCATACACAAGAAGAAACTCACACACAATAACTCCAATCGCACGACAGGACCAGACGCATGACTCAACACTCCATCTGCATGAATCAACCTTCAATTGTACGAATCAGCTTCATTCGTACGATTGAACCCTCATTCGTGCGACTCATCATTCAGTCATACCACACAGCACCCAATCGCATGACTCAACATCCATTCGCACGATTCAACCTGCATTCGTACGAATTAGCTTCATTCGTACGACTGAACCTCCATTCATGCGACTAGGCATTCAGTCGCGCGATACACGCTCAATCGCACCCATTCATCCGCATAGACTCAATCGCATGAATACACACAGTCGCATGACTCAATCGCATGAATACACACAGTCGCATGACTCAATCACACGACACACACAATCGCATAGGCTCAGTCACACGACTCACTCAATTGCATGGACTCAGTCGCACGACTCACACAATCGCATGGACTCAGTCGCACGACACACCCAGTCGCACGACTCAGTCGCATGACAGACCCAGTCGCCAGAACAGCAGATCGCGACTGCAGAAGTGTAGTGCAGCCTTCGGCTGCTTCATGCACGAGATTCATAACTCAAGGACTTCCAGAAACACGTTTCAACATGTAAAAACATGAAGAACACGCGGAAAGGCAACACACGCACCCACGCGACCTCATGTGCTCGGGTTGGCCCCGAGCACCGAAACCCTAAAAACGTAGAAGTAAACAAGAAAGAAAAGGGACGACCAAGGTCATCTACCTGCAAGAAAGAAGTAGTCTCCGCTGTAGCCGAGGCCTTGCCGGTGAGAACGCGAAGAAAGGGGCGGTTTGGTGCAAGGAGGAGGAAGAAATGGAAGGAGAAGAAGGTGAAATGTGGTGGCTAGGGCTGGTAAGGGGTTTATATACCTAGCCCTAGTTTGGCAAAATGTCATGTTTGGTCCCTGCACCTAGCCCCCAAGTTCCCAAATTTTGCTTTGGTTGAAAATGACTTAACTCGGCTAGTTATATTAAAGATAAAAAGGGAAATAATGATATTTGTAACCTAAAGATGGTTTTATTAATGTCAATAATAATATATATAAATGGTATATTTTAATGTTAATGATAAGGACATTATAATGGTTTCAAGAATAGAAACGCTAACGGTGAGAACACAAGTGTAAAAATGATAAAGCAAGTATAATATCCATACGAACGGATTCCAAAAATGAGGATGAGGGTTCAAAGAAAAGTTAACAGGAACACGTTAATTGACGGACCTTTTGGTGACGGATGTCACATATACGTATATGTATGTATGTATGTATGTATGTATGTATGTATGTATGTATGTATGTATGTATGTATGTATGTATGTATGTATGTATGTTGTATGCATGCATGCATGTATGTATGTATGTATGCATGCATGCATGTATGTATGTATGTATGTGTGTGTATGTATGTACGTGCGTGTATGTATGTACGTGCGTGTATGTATGTACGTGCGTGTATGTATGTACGTGCGTGTCTGTATGTACGTGCGTGGTCTGTATGTACGTGCGTGTCTGTATGTACGTGCGTGTCTGTATGTACGTGCGCGTGTACGTACGTGCGCGCGCACGTACGTGCGCGCGCACGTGTACGTAGGTACGTATGTACGTATGTACGTATGTATGTAGGTAGGTACGTATGTAGGTAGGTACGTATGTAGGTAGGTACGTATGTAGGTAGGTACGTATGTAGGTAGGTACGTATGTAGGTAGGTACGTATGTAGGTAGGTACGTATGTAGGTATGTACGTATGTATGTATGTACGTATGTATGTATGTACGTATGTATGTATGTACGTATGTATGTATGTACGTATGTATGTATGTACGTATGTATGTATGTACGTATGTATGTATGTACGTATGTATGTATGTACGTATGTATGTATGTACGTATGTATGTATGTACGTACGTATGTATGTACGTACGTATGTATGTACGTACGTATGTATGTATGTATGTATGTATGTATGTATGTATGTATGTATGTATGTATGTATGTATGTATGTATGTATGTATGTATGTATGTATGTATGTATGTATGTATGTATGTATGTATGTATGTATGTATGTATGTATGTATGTAGTATGTATGTATGTATGTATGTATGTATGTATGTATGTATGTACGTATGTATGTATGTACGTATGTATGTATGTAGGTACGTATGTATGTATGTAGGTACGTACGTATGTACGTATGTACGTATGTACGTATGTACGTATGTATGTATGTACGTATGTACGTATGTACGTATGTACGTATGTACGTATGTACGTATGTACGTATGTACGTATGTACGTATGTACGTAGTATGTATGTATGTATGTATGTATGTATGTATGTATGTATGTATGTATGTATGTATGTATGTATGTATGTATTTATGTATGTATGTATGTATGTATGTATGTATGTATGTATGTATGTATGTATGTATGTATGTATGTATGTATGTATGTATGTATGTATGTATGTATGTATGTATGTATGTATGTATGTAGTAACACCCGTAATTCTTATTAAAAAGAAATAAAAGAATAAAAGAAAAGGGAAAAGGGAAGAAATGAATGTCAACCCAAAGATGAGGGGATAAAAGTGTAAAAAGGGGTGCAAAGTTGGTAAAAAGCTGGTAAAAAGAGAGTATGGCCGCCTATGACCTGCACAAACTTTCCATTCGGATTTTTTTAGAGAGAGAAAGAACAAAATACGGGTTTTTGAAGAAGAAACCAGAGAATTTGAAGTTTTTGGTAAGAATTCTTGAAATTTTGATGCTTAGGATGATTCTAGAACCGTGTATGTGCTTATAAATGTGACATGTGTGTTCGGGTGGTATTGTGTGTGTGTTTTAGGTGTTAGAAGCGCCCGACAGGTTCAAGAAGGGGTATCAAACCCGAAGACAACGAAGGTGAGTTCTAGACCCCGTATTTTCACATGTTTTGTACGATTTTGGGGCTGGAAATACATGTAAAATGTTTTTAAAAAAAGAATGGAAGTATGAACCCGTATGTGCCCATGTATGTATGATGAGATTTATGGATGTTCATGTTGTGTTCATGCTTGGTATAGTATGTATATGCTTAGAATAAGGCAATATGATGTTTGGGTCTGAAATAGACTTAGGAATATGTTGAACAGGTTAATAATGCGCCAATATGAGGCTCATGCGCCTAAACAATGCCTTAGAATTCTAAGTGGGTGTTCATGCGCCCAAACAGGGCCCATGCGCCTAGAATTATGCCTTAGAAAAGTTGTAAGTAGGGCCATGCGCCCAAACAGTCCCATGCGTCTGATATGATGACTTAGAAATCTAAGTATGGGCTGATGTGCCTGAACAGTACCCTCATGCGCCTTGAAATGCCTTAGAAATTCCAAGTGGGAGTTGGTGCGCCTGAACAGTACCCATGCGCCTAGAATTAGTGAAAATAACTAAGTGTCCATGCGCCTGAAACCCCATGCGCCCAAACAGTGCTTGGGCGCCCAGGATGCTTATGCGCCTAAGTGTTGGTACGCCCAGCAGTGCTCATGCGCCCAAGCGGGCTCATGCGCCTGCATAGTGCTCATGCGCCTAGGATGTTTACACTTAGAATTAAATGCAGAATTTTCGTGGGAGTCTGTGCATTTAGGGTTTCGGATGATTATTGACTAAGGATTATTAAATGCATATGATTATGTTGGAGTGTCATTATGACTCTTTTCTTAATATTTTAATTAATATTATGATTAGGGTTATTATTAATGTTATTATTATTATTATTAATATGCTTATTAATAATAATATTGCATGACTCTACGTGGTATGATCATGATCAAGACAGGAAGTATTATCATTAATAAAGTGAAAGATTAATGATAAAGAAAAGTGGAACGTAAATGAATGAACAAAAGTCTTGCAAGCAAATGTATGGAGGTGCACACCACTGGCAGGTGTTAGCTCAACTGTGATGCGGGTTCGCTACCCCGAAGGATGCACACAGGGTCAATCTTTGAGATTGACATAGAGGTGAGCGACTTGGTGTCGCAAAAGACTCACAGGATAAGTGCAATCCTTGAGATTGCCATAGAGGTGAGCGACTCGGTGTCGCAAAAGACTCACAGGATAAGTGCAATCCTTGAGATTGCCATAGAGGTGAGCGACTCGGTGTCGCAAAAGACTCACAGGAACAAAAAGGGCAATCATTAAGATTGCTAACGAGGGGAGTGACTCTGTGTCGCAAGAGACTCGGGAGGATAATGATAAAAGTACGAATTGAACGATGATAAAGATAATAATGATACTACCTACGTGTACGTATGATGTGTGATCACATATGAAAAATGAACGGTTTGAAATGAAAAGTAAAGTATTTTAATTATAAAACTAGAACTCACTCAGCAACGCTGACTTTTATGTATTTTCCAGTTGGCAGGTAACAGGTTGCTGATGATGGCACACGGGGATGGCTATTTGGCGGGCAAGACTGACATCCATTTGTTTTGACAATACTGTTGTTTTGTAATTCATTCGACTAATCATTTTGCGACCCATAAACTAGAATGTATTGCTTAACAACAGTGTTTATAACGAATGAATGGTTTTTGTTAAAAATACTTTCGCTGCTTAAATTCATAATATGTAATGTTTAATGCTGTGAATGACCAACTGTGAGCGTCCCGGGAACGGGGCCTTACAAGTTGGTATCAGAGCCAAAGTTTAAGTGAAATGGGTAAAATTTTAAAATAAACCTTAACTTAAATGAAAATGGGACAGGAAGAGGGATGTCAGCCCGAGTAGCCATGTGCCATCAGGTATTGTTTTTCTTAAAAGTTAATCAGTATTATGTGCGTGTGCTATGTGATTTATGTGTTCTTAGTAGATTTAGATGCTGATGTAGTCAGGATAGGAAGTGCTTGGGGTGTGAAGAGTATAGTAAGTGGCTAATCACAACTGGCCACTGTAATTAGGGACTTACTATACTTGACATAAACTGAGTTGTTCCTTGAATGACTGTTTTAGTGTTTGAATCTATAGTGCATAGGAAATGGCTGGGAAGAGACCTTCTAAGGCTACTAGGGGTAGAGGTCGACCGCATACGACTAGGAGCAGTGCTAAAGCTCCTGAGATGACTCACGAGAACCCTGAGGTTCATGACCGGAATGAAGGAAACGAGAATGCCAGCCTGAAACATCAGCTAGGGAGGCGATTGCTGATGAGGTACACCAGGTCCTGCAGGCAGTTATGCCATCTGTAGTGATCGATGTTATTCGAGCTGTAAGGAATGAGGAGAGAAAGGAGAAGGAGGACAGGAGAGGGGACTGGAAAGGAAATCAAGGGAGGAGAGGAAAGACCGGATCCTGAGATAGTAGTGTCTGATGAGGAAGAGGACGATGTAGTAGGGGTGACCACCAAGGAATGCAGTTATGGGGCATTCCAGAGGTGCAAGCCCCCGACTTTTGATGGAAATAGCAATGCTACTACCGCCCACCGATGGGTAAGGGATGGAAGCGGTACTCGAGATCAGCGAGTACCGAGAGGATCAGAAGGTGAAGTTTGCCACCCACTCCTTTACTGACTCAGCACTATGCTGGTGGGACAATATTGTCCAAGCTGAAGGTTCCAGGGCCATCGGGAAAATGCGATGGAACGAGCTAAAGAAGCTGGTAATTGAGGAATTCTGTCCTCACAGGGAACTCGATAAGATCGAGAGGGAGTTCCTACAACTCGAGGCGGGAAGCATGACCACCAGCAGTACACTGCCAAATTCAATGAGATGGCGAGGCTGGTGCCGGATCAAGTGACGCCAGTGTCTCGAAAGATTAACCGGTACATCCAGGGGCTGCTAGCCGACATTCGTAGGCACATGATTGCTGCCCGACCGAGCACTTTTAGATCGGCAGTGGATTTGGCTGGGAGACTCTATGATGAGAGGGAGATAGCAGATGCGGAGGCGAAGAAGGCGGGCGGTGGTGACCGAAACTGGAATGGGAAACGGTTCGGGCGTGGTGTTTTGACCCCGAACAACAAGAGGATGAGAATGGATGACCGTAGGGTGGGGTCATCAAGCTCGGGACCCAAAAGGTGTGGCAAGTGCGGGAAGGAGCATACGGGTGAGTGCAGATCGGGGCTCAACGTGTGTTTCAAGTGCGGGAAGCCGGGCCACATCTTGAAAGACTGTAAGGAGCTGAGGTGTTACACCTGCGGTGAGGCGGGCCATATGAGCAAAGACTGCAGAAAGCCGAGGGTGGAGAGTTCCGGGGCGAAGAAGACAGCCGGGGCTGAGGGGCAGAAGGCAAGTGCCAGAGCTTTCACCATGACAAGAGAGGAAGCTAGGATGGACCCTGATGTTGTGTCAGGTACGTTTCTAGTAAATCAAACTCTTGCTTCTGTGTTATTTGATTCTGGTGCCAGTAGGAGTTTTATTTCTGCCACTTTCTATGCTAAACTACCTGTCAGTAGTAAATGCATTGATGAGCCCTTTGATGTAGAAACCGCTATTGGTAAGTCCACTAGAGTTACTGATGTGATAGAGGACTGTGCCATAGAGTTAGAAGATCATAGGTTTGCTGCTAGGTTACATGTGATGCCACTAGGCGGATTTGATGTAGTGCTAGGAATGGATGGTTGGCAACCTATGAAGCGAATATCGTATGTCGTAAGAAGATGATTAGATTGACGGCGCTGACAGAAGTCCGGTGACCATATATGGCGATCGGGTTGCGATGATTCCGAAAGTGATTTCGATGGCGGTGGCGGGAATGTGTATGAGGCGTGGGTGCAGCGCCTACCTATGTTTTGTAAAGGATATGGAAACGCCAACACCACAACTATCCGATGTTCCGGTTGTGTGTGAATTTCCAGATGTGTTCCTGGAAGACTTATCGGGATTGCCACCGGATCACGAAATCGAATTTCAAATGGATTTGATACCCGGTGCCCAACCTGTCACAAGGAACCATACCGATTAGCTCCGACAGAGATGAAGGAGTTGATGGAGCAATTGCAAGAGTTGCTCGATAAGGGTTTTATCAGGCCGAGTATCTCTCCCTGGGGTGCTCCGGTCTTGTTCGTGAAGAAGAAGGACGGTAGTATGAGAATGTGTATCGACTACCGCGAATTAAATAAGTTGACAATTAAGAATCGGTATCCGCTACGAGGATCGACGACTTGTTCGATCAGCTCCAAGGTGCCAGTTGGTTCTCAAGGATAGATCTTCGATCTGGCTACCATCAATTGAAAGTGAAGGAGCAAGACATTCCTAAAACAGCTTTTCGTACGCGATATGGACACTACGAGTTTCTAGTTATGTCATTTGGTTTAACCAACGCGCCAGCTGCTTTTATGGATTTGATGAATCGGGTGTGCCGGCCGATGTTGGATAAATCAGTGATTGTGCTTATCGATGATATCCTGATTTATTCGAGGAGCGAAGAAGAGCATGCCGGTCACATTCGGGAAGTGTTGGAGACCTTGAGGAAGGAGAAATTGTATGCTAAATTCTCCAAGTGTGCCTTTTGGTTACGCGAGGTGCAATTTCTGGGTCACGTGGTAAATGCAGAGGGAATTATGGTGGACCCAGCAAAGGTTGAGGTCGTGATGCAATGGAGGTGACCAAAGACGCCATCCGAGATTCGTAGCTTCTTGGGATTGGCGGGCTACTATAGAAGATTTATTCAAGACTTCTCCAAGATAGCCTCAACTTTGACTAAATTGACTCGTAAGGACGTAAGGTTCGTGTGGGGTCGAGAACAGGAGGATGCCTTTGAGGAGTTGAAGACGAGACTAACACGAGCTCCTGTTTTGACATTACCGAGGGAAATGAAGACTTAGTGGTCTATTCGGATGCATCTTATTCTGGGCTAGGTTGCGTGTTGATGCAACGTGGAAGGGTAATAGCTTATGCATCTCGACAGTTGAAGACCCATGAAGTCAACTATCCCACGCACGATCTAGAATAGCTGCGGTGGTTTTCGCGTTGAAGATTTGGCGGCACTATCTATACGGGACGAAGTGCACCATCTTCACAGACCACAAAAGCTTGAAGTACTTCTTCGAGCAGAAAGATCTAAACATGAGGCAAAGGCGATGGTTAGAGCTCATAAAGGATTATGACTGCGAAATCCATTATCATCCGGGCAGGGCCAACGTGGTGGCCGACGCCCTTAGCCGAAAAGAAAGGCCCGAGCCGATCGGGTAAAGGCTTATCAGCTAATTATGACCTCTGATGTGATGACTCAGGTTAAGGGGTTTCAAGACGAGGCTTTGAAAGAAGATCATCTTAACTCCAAAAGGATGAGAGGTCTAGTTAAAGAATTGGGTGAGAACACTCTTGGTGTTAAGACCCGATTCGGACGAATATGGATTCCTCGATACGGGGATCTACGTGGAAAGATTATGGACGAGGCCTATAAGACTCGATACTCCATTCACCCCGGTGCTACCAAGATGTACCATGATATGAAGAAAGATTACTGGTGGCCGGGTATGAAACGTGACGTGGTAGAGTACGTGAGTAAGTGCCTGACCTGTTTACAAGTAAAGGCAGAACACACCAGAAACCCTACGGGAATATCCAACCGTTAGATATACCCGAGTGGAAGTGGGAGCACATCACCATGCATTTCATTACAAAGCTACCACGTACCCCGAAAGGGTATGATGCTATGGGTGATAGTCGATCGCTTGATGAAGAGCGCTCATTTCCTACCGATCCGCGAAATGTACTCATCCGAAAGACTGGCGGATCTGTTTATCAAGGAAATTGCAGCTCGTCATGGTGTGCCGGTGTCTATTGTGTCTGATCGCGACACCCGGTTTACCTCCAAGTTTGGAAGAGATTTCACGATGCAATGGGGACGAGACTACATATTAGTACAGCATATCACCCTCAGACAGACGGTCAGTCTGAGAGGGCGATCCAGACACTCGAGGACATGCTTCGGGTGTGCGTGATCGATTTGGAGGAAGTTGGGATGATCACTTACCGTTAGCAGAATTCTCGTACAACAACAGTTATCATGCCAGTATTGGCATGCCACCCTACGAGATGCTATACGGTAGGAGATGTAGGACGCCCGTATGTTGGGGAGACATTGGGCAAAAGGAGCTGGGAGTGTTGAGGTGATTGAAGCTACGACTGAGAAGTTGGAGAGGATCAAAGCCTTCATAAAGGCGGCAAAAGATAGACAAAAGTCATATGCTGACAAGAGGCGAAGACCAATAGAGTTCAAGGTTGGCGACGAGTCATGTTGAAGGTCTCACCTTGGAAAGGAACTATCCAATTCAGGAAAAGAGGTAAGTTAAGCCCAAGATATATAGGACCTTTCCGAATCATCGCACGAGTAGGAGAGGTAGCCTATCGACTTGAACTGCCAGATGAGTTAAGTGGAATTCATCCCATATTCCATGTATCTCATCTGAGAAAGTGCTTAGCTGATGAAGATATGATTGTTTCACTGGAGGATATTGAAGTAGACGAACGGCTCAATTATGGGAGCAACCAGTGGCAAGCATTGATCGTAAGGAAAAGAGGTTAAGGAATAAAGTGGTTCCTCTTGTGCGTATACAATGGAGTCACAGGAAGGGATCCGACTCTACGTGGGAGACTGAAGAGGAGATGAGACAACATTACCCACATCTGTTTGAGGAATAACAGGTTTCGGGGACGAAACCTATATAAGGGGGGTGGACTTGTAACACCCGTAATTCTTATTAAAAGAAATAAAAGAATAAAAGAAAAAAGAAAAGGGAAGAAATGAATGTCAACCCAAAGATGAGGGGATAAAAGTGTAAAAAGGGGTGCAAAGTTGGTAAAAGCTGGTAAAAAGAGAGTATGGCCGCCTATGACCTGCACAAACTTTCCATTCGGATTTTTTTAGAGAGAGAAAGAGCAAAATACGGGTTTTTGAAGAAGAAACCAGAGAATTTGAAGTTTTGGTAAGAATTCTTGAAATTTTGATGCTTAGGATGATTCTAGAACCGTGTATGTGCTTATAAATGTGACTTGTGTGTTCGGGTGGTATTGTGTGTGTTTTAGGTGTTAGAAGCGCCCGACAGGTTCAAGAAGGGGTATCAAACCCGAAGACAACGAAGGTGAGTTCTAGACCCCGTATTTCACATGTTTTGTATGATTTTGGGGCTGGAAATACATGTAAAATGTTTTTAAAAAAGAATGGAAGTATGAACCCGTATGTGCCCATGTATGTATGATGAGATTTATGGATGTTCATGTTGTGTTCATGCTTGGTATAGTATGTATATGCTTAGAATAAGGCAATATGAGTTTGGGTCTGAAATAGACTTAGGAATATGTTGAACAGGTTGATAATGTGCCCATATGAGGCTCATGCGCCTAAACAATGCCTTAGAATTCTAAGTGGGTGTTCATGCGCCCAAACAGGGCCCATGCGCCTAGAATTATGCCTTAGAAAAGTTGTAAGTAGGGCCATGCGCCCAAACAGTCCCCATGCGCCTGATATGATGACTTAGAAATCTAAGTATGGGCTGATGCGCCTGAACAGTACCCTCATGCGCCTTGAAATGCCTTAGAAATTCCAAGTGGGAGTTGGTGCGCCTGAATAGTACCCATGCGCCTAGAATTAGTGAAAATAACTAAGTGTCCATGCGCCTGAAACCCCATGCGCCCAAACAGTGCTTGGGCGCCCAGGATGCTTATGCGCCTAAGTGTTGGTACGCCCCAGCAGTGCTCATGCGCCCAAGCAGGGCTCATGCGCCTGCATAGTGCTCATGCGCCTAGGATGTTTACACTTAGAATTAAATGCAGAATTTTCGTGGGAGTCTGTGCATTTAGGGTTTCGGATGATTATTGACTAAGGATTATTAAATGCATATGATTATGTTGGAATGTCATTATGACTCTTTTCTTAATATTTTAATTAATATTATGATTAGGGTTATTATAATGTTATTATTATTATTAATATGCTTATTAATAATAATATTGCATGACTCTACGTGGAATGATCATGATCAAGACAGGAAGTATTATCATTAATAAAGTGAAAGATTAATGATAAAGAAAAGTGGAACGTAAATGAATGAACAAAAGTCTTGCAAGCAAATGTATGGAGGTGCACACCACTGGTAGGTGTTAGCTCAACTGTGATGCGGGTTCGCTACCCCGAAGGATGCACACAGGGTCAATCTTTGAGATTGACATAGAGGTGAGCGACTTGGTGTCGCAAAAGACTCACAGGATAAGTGCAATCCTTGAGATTGCCATAGAGGTGAGCGACTCGGTGTCGCAAAAGACTCACAGGATAAGTGCAATCCTTGAGATTGCCATAGAGGTGAGCGACTCGGTGTCGCAAAAGACTCACAGGAACAAAAAGGGCAATCATTAAGATCGCTAACGAGGTGAGTGACTCTGTGTCGCAAGAGACTCGGGAGGATAATGATAAAAGTACGAATTGAACGATGATGAAGATAATAATGATATTCCTACGTGTACGTACGATGTGTGATCACATATGAAAAAATGAACGGTTTGAAATGAAAAGTAAAGTATTTTAATTATAAAACTAGAACTCACTCAGCAACGCTGACTTTTATGTATTTTCCAGTTGGTAGGTAACAAGTTGCTGATGATGGCACACGGGGATGGCTATTTGGCGGGCAAGACTGACATCCATTTATGTTTGACAATACTGTTGTTTTGTAATTCATTCGACTAATCATTTTGCGACCCATAAACTAGAATGTATTGCTTAACAACAGTGTTTATAACGAATGAATGGTTTTTGTTAAAATAATTCCGCTGCTTAAATTCATAATATGTAATGTTTAATGCTATGAATGACCAACTGTGAGCGTCCCGGGAACGGGGCCTTACAGTATGTATGTATGTATGTATGTATGTATGTATGTATGTATGTATGTATGTATGTATGTATGCATGTATGTATGTATGTATGTATGTATGTATGTATGTATGTATGTATGTATGTATGTATGTATGTATGTATGTGTGTATGTGTGTGTATGTATGTATGTATGTATGTATGTATGTATGTATGTATGTATGTATGTATGTATGTATGTATGTATGTATGTATGTATGTATGTATGTATGTATGTATGTATGTATGTATGTATGTATGTATGTATGTATGTATGTATGTATGTATGTATGTATGTATGTATGTATGTATGTATGTATGTATGTATGTATGTATGTATGTATGTATGTATGTATGTATGTATGTATGTATGTATATGTGTACAGATTAAAAGAAAGAATGAAAAAAAGATAGAAAAGCAAAAGTAAAACAAAAGAAGATATTCTCGTCAAATGAGTTAAAAGATGCCAAATGTTATATAGGAATAAAAGAGGTCAATGTGCAAAATAAAATAAAAGATATGTCAAAGGCATACATACTATATGGTAAATATTTTCTTCTTTAGGAATATGTTCTGACACGGGAGATAAATTCAGAACATGGGGTTTGTAAGTCCAGATTGGCTTGAAAGTCCTAGACATCTTTAGATAGCTAACGTAAGACTGATTGGCTGGTAGTGTCACACCCCAACCGACATCGGGGCGAACGAATTTGAAACGATTATTCATAACTCATGGAAATAAATACGTTGAAATAATGTTAAATGCCATTTTTTATTGAATAATACTAGACAATCAAGTCATTACAATACAACAAAGATTTAAACAACATAAGATAATTAATTAAGTCCAAGTCCTATATGAGCAAGAGGAATTCCTCAAGAAGCAATCCTGAAACATGTTAAAAATAAAGGGTCAACTTTTAAAGTTGGTGAGTTTCATAGGTTAAGCATACATATATATGTAAAAGTTTACAAGTAGCAATTCATGTCGATGGTTATGAATTATGCAGGTTTATAGAGTACATATAGCTACAATCAAACCTTGACAGCTTATAAGATTACAAGATTAAACGATTAGCTAAATGTACTTGGTCCCTATAGTGCTCAAGAATACGACACTAGGGCCACCAAATAGACTTGTCAGACCCATAGATCTATCACGTCCTCAGGCTAGCAATAGTTAATGATTGTCAACGTAAAATGTATATCATATAAAACTCACAATAATACAAATAACCATGACAAAAAGTAAAGATGAGTTGCATGTGCGTTTACAAGTATCAAACGGTATATAAGTGTAAGTTGATAAATTAACATGTTTCACCCTAAAAGGTGTGAAATAATAAAAGAGGGGCATGGAAAACTCACATTGTATAATGATGGTTGTAGAGTACATAAGGAAGCTTAGATGTTCAAGAGTCAAAGGTGATTTCCTAAAGGATAAAAAAACAATAACTTGAGGTCCGAATTCATTACAAGAAGTTAGGACGTTTAGAGAATGTCAAAAAGCGAAAGGTAGATTGAAAAAAAAGATTATTGTACCAATTCTGGACAGAATATTTGGTACGTGTTTGAACAGGTTTTAAAAATAGCAAACTTTTTCATAAAATTATAAAAATTTACATTTGACTAGCTCAGAATCACCCGGACAACTTTCGTTCAGAAATATTTTTATGAAAAAATCTGTAAATAGGTCAAAACAGCAACACAAGATAGGAGGTGCTGAAATGCGCACTTATCTGTGAAGGCTATTGTTGGGTCGTCCGATTGAGTATGAAGACGTATAAACTATCATTAAAAAGGTAATTCAATGAACTTGATATTGGAGTCTGATTTATCCTTAAATTTAGTTTGTTATGACCAAGTTATGGTTAGTTGAAGTCAGACTATATTCTGCCAAATATGTAGTGCACTTTTTAAATTGCTAAAGCATGAAATGGGTTAGAACAAATTTATTATGTCGATATATGGTATATTAGACTTCATTTGAGTTATAAAAAAATACTCCAAGACTTTATCATGTTCATAATTTAGAGAAATAATCTTGTGGAATAACCGAATGCGACGGCATAGACGTCCGTATGCAAACGGGATTTTGTGTTTACGTGAGCGTGTTCTTAGTTTGATTTAGGAATGTTAGTGATTGTTATAAGGGTAGTGAAAGTTAGAATGTTAATGATCAAATGATAATGATTAAAATTAAAATACATTTAGTGGAAGAAAGAATAAAAATAAGAACATGAGAACAATTGAATGTTAGGATGATTAGAACAATATAGATATACATAACATAAAAGCAATTATAAGGTTATCTTAGTATTAGAAAATTCTTGAAATTACTTGTAAAATAAATTTCTTGAAATTAATCATAACCAATGGATGAAAGAAAGATATGAGAGTGAGAATTTTGAAGAATGAACAAATGAAAATGTGGCCTAAAGCTTGCTTTTATAGTTGAGGTTAGGAGGGGGTTATGAATGACATTAATAGTGAGTTACAAGTCTTTCAAAAAGAGGTTATGATTGGAATTTGAAATAAATATAAAATTAAATAATTTAAATAAATAAAAGAATAATTACAATTTAAACTTTAATTTATTAAAAATCTAATTTTAATTTAACAACTTCTTTTTTTATTAAATCTTTGTAGACTTTATAAATCTCGTAAGAACTTGTAATTTGATCATTTTATTTTAATTGAATATTTAAAATCTTATAAATATTAATAATTTTTATAATTTATTTTATAAATTATAAAAATTATTATAAGTTGTGTAAATGATTTAATATATTGAAATTGAATAAAACAATTGTCAATGTTGGTTAAATTACACATTTAAAGTATTTGATTCATTAAAATTATTAAAATAATTTAATAATAGAGGTTTAAAATGGGTTCGGGTTTGGGTTTTAACTTGGAAAATGGCGGATGTTACAGTCTCCCTACTTCAATAAATTTCGTCCCGAAATTTAATCATGGGAAAATTTATTTCAAAGTTATGAGGAGACTTGGATTTCATTTCATGTTCTCTAGTGAGCGCTTGGGAACGTTTAAACTCAATGAGTTTGATTATTATGTTTTTGTACGCTTAGGTTTGTTCAATTTCATGATTCGAGATTTCATGTGTTTCTTGACAAAATAGATATGGCATCAATTCAGAATTTTAGCTGATAAGCTTTTAAATTCAGACGGTGCAAGATGATTAGGAAGGTTTTGTCACGAATACAGTACCAAGTTTTAGATCAATACGAGAGTCTTCTTGAAGAACACGAGAAATGTTTTTAAGATACTTTGGATGAGATGTGAATTCATAGGAGCTTCTCAAGCAAATAACTTCGACATGGTTCTTAGATGATTGATTCTTGTTTACTATGTCATTGAGGTTTCAAGGTTACATTAGTTCAAAATTGATATGGGAATCGTGTTTGTTAAGATTAATGGTTTAGTTCAGAATAAGAGTATCATTGAAATGAGATTTCAGAGTAAGTGCGGGTTTGAGGGGAGTACATTCAAAAAGATTATTAAAAGTCCTTATGAGAATTGGGTAATGAGTTTTAAGATCCAAGAAGACAAGATCAATGATAACACGATTCAAAATAACAAGATGTTTTAAGTGTAACGTTCGATTTACTAACCAAAGCAATACGTTATCAAAGTATTAGGTCAACTACAACCTTAATGAAGACATGCGGACCTATAAGCGGACACTCGCCCTAAGGGTTCCAGGTAAGGTAAACGGATCTATCGGTTGATTTAGATTTATATGAATGCCTTGCCTAGACAGAACACCTTGAGATACAGGCATCACGCTCTTCCAGCATTATATGTTCCAAGTTATAGGACATAGACTTTGATGAGACTTGAAAACCACGAATAACGATTCAAAGTTCATTTTGAAAACCATTTGATTTAGGCACATATTGCCTTAGAATATGATTTAAGATTCGTGTGTGCATTGATAAGATTAAAATTATAAGAATAACCACATAAGACATATAATCACATAATCAAGTATAAACATATAAGGCACATAAAATCCTATCTAAGCATATAAAATACATTAGGGGACTCATGCGTAAGGCTGCTTAGTTATAGTCTAGGTCATTCTATTTTAATAACCTAATTCCCTATAAACATGGCTCTGATAACAATCTGTCACACCCCGACCGACGGCGGAATCATCGGGACGGACGAATGTGAAACGATTGTTCATAGCTCATAGAATCAAATACGTTGAAATAATATTAAATGCCATTTTTATTGAATAATACTAGACAATCAAGTCATTACAATACAACAAAGATTTAAACAACAACATAAGATATTTAATTAACTAAGTCCAAGTCCTATATGAGCAAGAGGAATTCCTCAAGAAGCAATCCTAAAACATGTTAAAAATAAAGGGTCAACTTTGAAAGTTGGTGAGTTTCCATAGGTTAAGCATACATACATACATACATATATATATATATATATAATATATATATATATAAAAGTTTACAAGTAGCAATTCATGTCGATGGTTATGAATTATGCAAGTTTATAGAGTACATATAGCTACAATCAAACCTTGACAGATTACAAGATTACAAGATTAAACGATTAGCTAAGTGTACTTGGTCCCCATAGTGCTCAAGAATACGACACTAGGGCCACCAAATAGGCTTGTCAGACCCATAGATCTATGACGTCCTCAGGCTAGCAATAGTTAATGATTGTCAACGTATAATGTATATCATATAAAACTCACAACAATACAAATAACCATGACCAAAAGTTGATAAATTAACATGTTTCACCCTAAAAGGTGTGAAATAATAAAAGAGGGGTATGGAAAACTCACATTATATAATGATGGTTGTAGAGTACATAAGGAAGCTTAGATGTTCAAGAGTCAAAGGTGATATCCTAAAGGATAAAAACAATAACTGAGGTCGGAATTCATTACAAGAAGTTAGGACGTTTAGAGAATGTCAAAAGGCGAAAAGTAGATTGAAAAAAAGATTATTGTACCAATTCTGGATAGAATATTTGGTACGTGTTTGTATAGGTTTTAAAAATAGCAAACGGTTTCATAAAATTATAAAAATTTACATTTGACTAGTTCAGAGTCACCGGACAACTTTCGTTCAGAAACATTTTTATGAAAAAATCCGTAAATAGGTCCAAACAGCAACACAAGACAGAATGTGCTGAAATGCGCACTTTTTTTGTGAAGGCTATTGTTGGGATTGAGTTTGAAGACGTATAAACTATGGTTAAAAAGGTAATTCAATGAACTTGATATTGGAGTCTGATTTTACTTAAATTTAGTTTGTTATGATGTAACACCCGGTTATTTTTAAAGATATGAAGAAAATAATAAAATTAAAGGAAAAGAAAGAAAAGCTATAAACCCCAAGTTGAAGGACTAAAAGTGTCCAAAAGGACAAAAGGTTTCAAAGTTGGTAAATAAAGTAACATGGCCGTCCATGTTTCTTATTCACATCAAACAATCGGATTTTTAGAGAGAACAACAAAGAATTCTCGGAGGTTGTAGAAGAAGAAGGAAAGTTTGAAGTTTTTGGTATGAATTCTCAGTTTTATGATGTTTTAGATGTTTCTAGTCTCGGTTATGTGCCTATAAATGTGATTGTGTGTTCGGGTTGTATATGTGTGTAGGTTTTAGGTGCTAGAAACATCTGGGAAGCTCAAAGAAGGGTTCAAACCCAAAAACAAACTAAGGTGAGTTTCTAGAACCCCTTTTTAACATGTTTTAACTACTTTGGGGCTGGAAAATGCATGTGTATATGTTTTTATAAAAATGGGTTTACCCGTACGTAAGTATGTGTGAATATTTGTGTGAGTGGGTGAAATTTTGGGGTACAAATGTGTGTATGTTCATGTTATGATGCTTAGGATGCTAATACTAGGCTTAGATTGTGATTTAAGATGAAATGGGACTGATTTATGTTGTTTATGGGAAAGTTAGTTGCTCATGCTCCTAAACAGTGGCCCATGCGTCCAACGGTCAAATTGCCTAAGTATTCCCAAACGCCCAGAAACCTGGACGCTTGAATAGTGCCCATGCGTCTAAACAGGCCCATGCGCCTAAGTAGAAAATGGCTAAGCATAGACCTAAACGTCTGAATAGGGCCCATACGCCTAAACAGGCCCATGCGTCTAAGTGAAAAACAGACTAAGTTAAGCCCAAACGTCTGCATAGTGGCAAAACGTCTGAACAGGGAAAAAACGCCCAAATAGTTTCCATGCGTCTAGTTAGAATAAATTTCTGAAATTTCAGGAAAAATAGAAAGTCTAGGGTTTTGACCAAGTTGACTTGTGGACAATGATTACTAATTATAAGCATAATTATGTAATGACTTAGGGTTATAAAATGTATGAATGATGTACAGTACGTATGATGTGTTATCTTTTAATAATAATTAAACGTATTTATATTATATTGTAAAATACGTTCTGTATTATGTTATTACTTGACGTAGTATGAAAAACGAATGAAAGAACGTAAAGAATAACATAATGAAAGGGAAGATAACAATGATAAAAAGTAAAAAAAAGTAATGAATTAATAAATGGCTTGCAAGCAAATGAAAGGAGGTGCACGACCATGTTATCGTTAGCTCAACTGTGATGCGGGTTAGCTACCCCAAAGGATGCACACAGGGTCAATCTTTGAGATTGACAAGGCCCTTTGGTATGCCCTAGGTGACCGGATCAGCTTCGTGCACAATGTTCGTGGTTTAATTACCACAGGTCCAGCATCAGCTTCGTGCACAATGTTCAGGGTAGGACCAAACGGTTTGTATAAACGGGTGAGATGACTTGCCCTAGGTGACTGGATCAGCTTCGTGCATAATATTCGTGGTTTAATTACCACAAGTCCAGCATCAGCTTCGTGCATAATGTTCAGGGTATTGTTCATCAATCCATATGAATGTAAAAGAATGACGTAACGTACTAAAGGAAGAAAGAAAATAAGTAAACAAGTATGAATGTAAAAGAATGATAATGAGTACGCTACGAAAGAATGAGAATAAACATAACAGAATGTTAATGAAAAGCATGAAATAAAACATGTTATGAATGTGATGAAGAATGATGAATGTTAATGAAAGTAAAAGTAATATTCTCTATCTGTACGTATGATGCATGACCACGTATGAATGTAAAGAGAGGTTATATTTTTAGTAAAGTATTTTATTTACAAAACTAGAACTCACTCAGCAACGCTAACTTTTATGTGTTTCCAGTGGGCAGGTAATAGTTGCTGAGGATGGCACGGGGGCAGCTACTTGGCATTTTTGTGATGGCATCCATTAGTATAAAAAAGACATTTTTGTGATATAATGCAATTTATAATATTTTGTAATAGTTAACAGTATTGTATTACGTTGCAAAAGTTGTCATTATTATATAAGAAATGGTTTAGTTAATTTCCGCTGCAATGTTTTAAATAATTGTATGTTTTATGTGCGATGAATTACCAACTGTGAGGTGCCCGGAAACGGGGCCTTATAAATTGGTAACAGAGCCACAGTTTAAGTGAAATGGGTAAATATTTTCAAAAGAAACCTAAACTTAAACTGAGAATGGGACAAAGGGAAGGGATGCCAGTCAAGTAGCTACGTGCCATCAGGTCTTTTCTTTAATGTTAACCGGTATTATGTGCGCATGTTATTTGATCTGTTTGCCCTTAGTAGATTTAGATACTGATGTAGTCAGGATAGGAAATGCTTGGGGTATGAAGAGTAAAGTAAGTGCCTAATCACAACTGGCCACTGTAATTAGGGACTTACTATACTTGACATAAACTAAGCTATTACCTTGAATGATCATGTTAGTGATTGAATCTTACAGCGATTAGGAATGGCTGGAGGTAGGTCTTCTAAGGCTTCACGAGGCGGAGTACGTGGTGGACGTGCTGCTGAACCACAGGCCACAAGAGGAAGGCCCAGGGTTGAGAAGGTGACCCATGAGGTTCCTGAGACCCCTTATCCGAAGGGTGGTGATGAGAGTGCTAACTTAAGAGCCTCGGTGAAGGAGGCCGTGGTGGAGGAGGTTCATCAGGTCATGCAGACAATCTTGTTGTCTGTAGTGACCGAAGTGATTAAGGCTATTAGGGAAGGAGAGAGGAGGGATAGGAACAGGTCCTCAAGACGGTTATCCCTTCTGATGAGGAAGAGGAAGAAGAAGAGCATGTGCTTCTGGCAACACGAGGCTATAATTATGGGGCATTCCAAAGATGCAAGCCCCTTACCTTCGATGGTAATGGCACTGCTGCTACTGCTCACTGATAGGTGAGGGAGATGGAGGCTGTTCTTGAGATCAGCGAGTGCCAGGGGGACCAGAAGGTAAAATTCGCCACTCACTCATTTGTGGACTCGGCTTTATGCTGGTGGGACAACATTGTCCAAGCTGAGGGTAGTAGGGTGATTGGTAGGAGAGTGAGCTAAAGAAGTTGGTGATCGAGGAGTTCTATCCTCATCGGGAGTTGGACAAGATGGAAAAGGAGTTCCTACAGCTGGAGGCAGGGACCATGACATATCAACAATACACCACCAAGTTCAACGAGATGGCATGGTTGGTGCCGGATTAGGTGACGCCCCTGTCACGAAAGATTAAGAGATACATCTAGG
Source organism: Flaveria linearis (assembly GCA_024085815.1). Lineage (NCBI taxonomy): Eukaryota > Viridiplantae > Streptophyta > Magnoliopsida > Asterales > Asteraceae > Flaveria > Flaveria linearis. The sequence goes on along the minus strand of CM044015.1, from coordinate 17,314,159 downwards.
GCTTGCCGGCGGACATCCGTAGGCACATGATCGCCGCCCGATCGAGTACGTTTAGGTCGGTGGTTGACTTGGCCGGGAGATTGTATGATGAGAGGGAGGTGATGGTGGTCGAAGGAAAGAAGACAGGTGGTGATGATCGGAACCGGAAACGGTTTGGGCGTGGTGGTTTCACCCTGAATAACAAGAAGGCTAGAATGGATGATCGACGGGTGGTTACCTCAGGCTCAGGAGTGAAGAGATGCGGGAAGTATGGAAAGGAGCACGCTGGTGAGTGTAGGCTGGGGCTTAACGTCTGTTTCAAGTGTGGGAAGCCCGGCACATCTCTAGAGATTGCAAAGCGGCGAGGTGCTTCAACTGTGGTGAAGTAGGCCACATAAGTAGGGAATGCAAAAAGCTGAGGGCTGAGAATTCCGGAGCAGGGAAGAAGACCGGGACTGAGGAGCAAAGGACGAGTGCCAGAGCGTTCACGATGACCAGGGAGGAGGATAGGACGGACCCCGATGTTGTGTCAGGTACGTTTCTAGTATATCAAACTCTTGCTTCTGTGTTATTTGATTCTGGTGCTAGTAGGAGTTTTATTTCTGCTACTTTTATGCTAAACTGTCTGTTAGTAGAAAATGTATTGATGAGCCCTTTGACGTGGAAACTGCTATTGGTAAGTCCACTAGATTTACTGATGTGATAGAGGACTGTGCCATAGAATTAGAAGGTCATAGGTTTGCTGCTAAGTTACATGTGATGCCCCTAGGTGGATTCGATGTAGTACTAGGTATGGATTGGTTAGCAACCTATGAAGCGAACATCGTATGTCGAAAGAAGATGATTAGACTGATAGCGCCTGACGGGAGTTCGGTGATAATATACGGTGATCGAGTTACGACGATTCCGAAAGTGATTTTGATGGCGATGGCGGGAAGGTGCATGAGATGTGGATGTAGTGCTTATCTGGCCTACGTGAAAGATGTGGACACGTCAACACCACAATTGCTAAATGTGCCGGTGGTGTGTGACTTTCCTGATGTATTTCCAGAGGACTTATAGGGAGTGCCACCAAACCGCGAAATCAAATTTCAAATTGACTTGATACCCGGTGCTCAGTCTGTCGCTAAGGCACCGTATCGGTTGGCTCAAAGAAGGGTTCAAACCCGAAAACAAACTAAGGTGAGTTTTTAGAACCCCCCTTTTTAACATGTTTTTGACTACTTTGGGGCTGGAGAATGCATGTGTATATGTTTTTATAAAAATGGGTTTTACCCGTATATAAGTATGTGTGAATGTGTATGTGGGTGGGTGAAATTTTGGGGTACAAATGTGTGTATGTTCATGTTATGATGCTTAGGATGCTAATACTAGGCTTAGATTGTGATTTAAGATGAAATAGGACTGATTTATGTTGTTTATGGGAAAGTTAGTTGCTCATGCACCTAAACAGTGGCCCGTGCATCCAACAGTCAAATTGCCTAAGCATGCCCAAACGCCTAGAAGCCCAGACGCTTGAATAGTGCCCATGCGTCTAAACAGGCCCATGCGCCTAAGTAGAAAATGGCTAAGCGTAGACCCAAACATTTGAATAGGGCCCATGCGTCTAAGTGAAAAAGAGACTAAGTTAAGCCCAGACGTCTGCATAGTGGTAAAAACGTCAGAACAGGGCAGAAGTGCCCAAATAGTTCCCATGCGTCTAGACCCTTAGAATAAATTTCTGAAATTTCAGAAAAAACAGAAAGTCTAGGGTTTTGACCAAGTTGACTTGTGGTCAATGATTACCCATTATAAGCATAATTATGTAATGTCTTAGGGTTATAAAATGTCTGAATGATCTACAGTACGTATGATGTGTTATCTTTTAATAATGATTAAACGTATTTATATTATATTGTAAAATACGTTATGTATTATGTTATTACTTTACATAGTTTGAAAAACGAATGAAAGAACGTAAAGAATAACGTAATGAAAGGGAAGATAACAATGATAAAAAGTAAAACCTAATGAACGAATAAATGGCTTGCAAGCAAATGAAAGGAGGTGCCCGACCATGTTGTCGTTAGCTCAACTGTGATGCGGGTTAGCTACCCCAAAGGATGCACACAGGGTCGATCTTTGAGATTGACAAGTCCCATTGGTATGCCCTAGGTGACTGGATCAGCTTCGTGCGCAATGTTCGTGGTTTAATTACCAGAGGTCCAGCATCAGCTTCGTGCACAATGTTCGGGGTAGGACCAAGCGGTTTGTATGAACGGGAGAGATGACTTGCCCTAGGTGACTGGATCAGCTTCGTGCACAATGTTCGTAGTTTAATTACCACAGGTCCAGCATCAGCTTCGTGTATAATGTTTGGGGTATTGTTCATCAATCCATATGAATATAAAAGAATGACGTAACGTACTAAAGGAAGAAAGAAAATAAGTAAACAAGTATGAATGTAAAAGAATGATAATGAGTACGTTACGAAAGAATGAGAATAAAGATAAGAGAATGTTGACGAAAAGCATGAAATAAAACATGCTATGAATATGATGAAGAATGATGAATGTTAATGAAAGTAAAAGTAATATTCTTTATCTGTACGTATGATACATGACCACGTATGAAAGTAAAGAGAGGTTATATTTAAGGTAAAGTATTTTATTTACAAAACTAGAACTCACTCAGCAACACTGACTTTTATGTGTTTTCCAGTGGGCAGGTAATAGTTGCTGAGGATGACACAGGGGCAGCTACTTGGCATTTTTGTGATGACATCCATTTGTATAAAAATGACATTTTGTGATGTAATACAATTTATAATATTTATAACAGTTAACAGCATTGTATTACGTTGCAAAAGTTGTCATTATTATATAAGAAATGGTTTTAACTAATTTCCGTTGTAATGTTTTAAATAATTGTATGTTTTATGTGCGATGAATTGCCAACTGTGAGGTGCCCGGAAACGGGGTCTTACATATGACCAAGTTATGGTTAGTTGAAGTCAGACTATATTCTGCCAAATATGTAGTAAGACACTTATGTGCACTTTTAAAATTGTTAAAGCATGAAACGGGTTTGAGCAAATTTATTATGTCGATATATGGTATATTATACTTCATTTGAGTTATAAAAAATACTCCAAGACTTTATCATAGTCATCATTTAGAGAAATAATCTTGTGGAATAACCGAATGCGGCGTCATAGACGTCCATATGCAAACCGGATTTTTTGTTTACGTTAGTGTGTTCTTAGTTTGATTTAGGAATGTTAGTGATTGTTATAAGGGTAGTGAAAGTTAGAATGTTAATGGTCAAATGATAATGATTAAAATTAAAATAGATTTAGTGGAAGAAAGAATAAAAATAAGAACATGAGAACAATTGAATGTTAGGATGATTAGAACAATATAGATATACATAATATAAAAGCAATTATAAAGTTACCTTAGTATTAGAAACTTCTTGAAATTACTTGTAAAATAAATTTCTTGAAATTAATCATAACCAATGGATGAAAGAAAGATATGAGAGTGAGATTTTTGAAGAATGAGCAAATGAAAAGTGTGGCCTAAAGCTTGCTTTTATAGTTGAGGTTAGGAGGGGTTATGAATGACGTTAATGATGAGTTACAAGTCTTTCAAAAGGAGGTTATGATTGGAATTTAAAATAAATATAAAATTAAATAATTTAAATAAATAAAAGAATAATTACAATTTAAACTTTAAATTTATTAAAAATCTAATTTAATTTAACAATTTCTTTTTTTTTAAATCTTTGTAGACTTTATAAATCTTATAAGAACTTGTAATTTGAATATTTATTTTAATTGAATATTTAAAATCTTATAAATATTAATAACCTTTTATAATTTATTTTATAAATTATAAAAATTATTATAAGTTGTGTAAATGATTTAATATATTGAAATTGCATAAAAAATTGTCAGGTTAAATTACACATTTAACGTATTTAATTCATTAAAATTATTAAGATAATTTAATAATAGAAGTTCAAACTGGGTTCGGGTTTGGGTTTTAACTTGGAAAATGGCGGATGTTACAGTCTCTCTACTTTAATAAATTTCATCCCGAAATTTTAATCACGGAAAATTTATTTCAAAGTTATGAGGAGACTGGATTTCATTTCATATTCTCTAGTGAGCGCTTGGGAACGTTTAAACTCAATGAGTTTGATTATTGTGTTTTCGTACGCTTAGATTTGTTCAATTTCATGATTCGAGATTTCATGTGTTTCTTGACAAAATGGATATGTCATCAATTTGGAATTTTAGCTGATAAGCTTTTACATTCAGACGGTGCAAGGCGATTAGGAAGGTTTGTCGCGAATACAGCACCAAGTTTAGATCAATACGAGAGTCTTCTTGACGAACATGAGAAATATTTTAAGACACTTTTGGATGAGATGTGAATTCATAGGAGCTTCTCAAGCAAATAACATCGACATGGTTCTTGTTTACTATGTCATTGAGGTTTCAAGGTTACATTAGTTCAAAATTGATACAGGAATCGTGTTTGTTAAGATTAATGGTTTAGTTCAGAATAAGAGTATCATTGAAATGAGATTTTCGAATAAGTGCGGGTTTCAAAGGAGTACATTCAAAAAGATTATCAAAAGTCGTTATGAGAATTGGGTAATGAGTTTTAAGATCCAAGAAGACAAGATCAATGATAACATGATTCAAAATAAAAAGATGTTTTAAGTGTAACGTTCGATTTACTAACCAAAGCAATACGTTATCAAAGTATTAGGTCAACTACAACCTTAATGAAGACATGCGTACCTATAAGCGGACACTCACCCCAAGGGTTCCCAGGTAATGTAAACGGATCCATCAGTTGATTTAGATTTATATGAATACCTTGCCTATACAGAACACCTAGAGATACAGGCATCACGCTCTTCCAGCATTATATGTTCCAAGTTATAGGACATAGACTTTGATGAGACTTGAAAACCACGAATAATGATTCAAAGCTCATTTTGAAAACCATTTAATTTGGCACACAATGCCTTAGAATATGATTTAAAATTCGTGTGTGCATTGATAAGATTCAAAGTATAAGAATAAGCACATATGACATATAATCACATAATCAAGTATAAACATATAAGGCACATAAAATCCTATCTAAGCATATAAAATACATCAGGGGACTCATGTGTAAGGGTACTTAGTTATAGTCCAGGTCATTCTATTTCTAATAGCCTAATTCCCTATAACCATGGCTCTGATACCAATCTGTCACACCCCGACCGACGGTGGAATCATCAGGGCGGACGAATGTGAAACGATTGTTCATAGCTCATGGAATTAAATACGTTGAAATAATATTAAATGCCATTTTTATTGAATAATACTAGACAATCAAGTCATTACAATACAACAAAGATTTAAACAACAATATAAGATATTTAATTAACTAAGTCTAAGTCCTATATGAGCAAGAGGAATTCCTCAAGAAGCAATCCTAAAACATGTTAAAAATAAAGGGTCAACTTTCAAAATTGGTGACTTTTCATAGGTTAAGCATACATACATACATATATATATATATATATATATATATATAATTTTACAAGTAGCAATTCATGTCGATGATTATGAATTATGCAAGTTTATAGAGTACATATAGCTACAATCAAACCTTGACAGATTACAAGACTACAAGATTAAACGATTAGCTAAGTGTACTTGGTCCCCATAGTGCTCAAGAATAAGACACTAGGGCCACCAAATAGGCTTGTTAGACCCATAGATCTATGACGTCATCAGGCTAGCAATAGTTAATGATTGTCAACGTATAATGTATATCATATAAAACTCATAATAATACAAATAACCATGACAAAAAGTAAAGATGAATTGCATGTGCGTTTAAAAGTATCAAAAGGTTTACAAGTGTAAGTTGATAAATAAATATGTTTCACCCAAAAGGTGTGAAATAATAAAAGAGGGGCATGGAAAACTCACATTGTATAATGATGGTTGTAGAGTAAATAAGGAAGCTTAGATGTTCAAGAGTCAAAGGTGATATCATAAATGATAAAAAAAATAATAACTTGAGGTCGGAATTCATTACAAGAAGTTAGGACATTTAGAGAATGTCAAAAAGGGAAAGGTAGATTGAAAAAAAAGATTATTGTACCAATTCTGGACAGAATATTTGGTACGTGTTTGAACAGGTTTTAAAAATAGCAAACGGTTTCAAAAAATTATAAGCATTTTCAGTTAACTAGCTCAGAGTCTCCCGGACAACTTTCGTTCAGAAACATTTTTATGAAAAAATCCGTAAATAGGTCAAAACAGCAACACAAGACAGAAGGTGTTGAAATGCGCACTTATCTTGTGAATGCTATTATTGAGTCGTACGATTGAGTTTGAAGACGTATAAACTATCGTTAAAAAGGTAATTCAATGAAGATATTGGAGTCTGATTTTACTTAAATTTAGTTTGTTATGACCAAGTTATGGTTAGTTGAAGTCAGACTATATTCTGCCAAATATGTAGTAAGACACTTATGTGCACTTTTAAAATTGTTAAAGCATGAAACGAGTTAGAACAAATTTATTATGTCGATATACGGTATATTAGACTTCATTTGAGTTATAAAAAGTATTCCAAGACTTTTTCATAGTCATCATTTAGAGAAATAATCTTGTGGAATAACTGAATGCGGTGGCATAGCCGTCCATATGCAAACGGGATTTTTTGTTTACGTTAGCATATTCTTAGTTTGATTTAGGAATGTTAGTGATCGTTATAAGGGTAGTGAAAGTTAGAATGTTAATGATCAAATGATAATAATTAAAATTAAAAGAGATTAGTGGAAGAAAGAATAAAAATAAGAACTTGAGAACAATTGAATGTTAGGATGATTTGAACAATATAGATATACATAATATAAAATAAATTATAAGGTTACCTTAGTATTAAAAACTTCTTGAAATTACTTGTAAAATAATTTTTGAAATTAATTATAATCAATGAATGAAAGAAAGATATGAGAGTGAGATTTTTGAAGAATGAGCAAATGAAAAATGTGATCTAAAGCTTGCTTTTATAGTTGAGGTTGGGAGAGGGTTATGAATGATGTTAATGGTGAGTTATAACTCTTTCAAAAGAGGGTTATGATTGGAATTTAAAATAAATATAAAATTATATAATTTAAATAAATAAAAGAATAATTACAATTTAAACTCTAAATTAATTAAAAATCTAATTTTAGTTTAACAACTTCTTTTTTTATTAAATCTTTGTAGACTTTATAAATCTCATAAGAACTTGTAATTTGATTATTTATTTTAATTGAATATTTTAAATTTTATAAATATTAATAACCTTTTATAATTTATTTTATAAATTTCAAAAATTATTGTAAGTTGTGTAAATGATTTAATATATTGAAATTGAATAAAACAATTATCAATATTGGTTAAATTACACATTTAACATATTTGATTCATTAAAATTATTAAATTGGTTTGAATTTTAACTTGAAAAATGGCGGATGTTACAGATAGTAAGTCCTGAAAGTTTTTAAATTTCGTGTTCCATGACATTTCTCGGGCTAGTTATACTCAAGTAGCTATACTAGCAGTATCATAATCAATGATATTACTTATGAGAGGTGAAACGCTTAAGTCAAGTTAGGGTGACTTGAAATATCAAAAGTGTCTTGAGATTAGATAAATGTTTTAAGATTTTTAAGTGTGGGGTCTATTAATTCATATAATCAAATCAAAACATGATAAAATTACAACATATATGTCTAAGTAAAGATTGAAGTTTGAGTTTAAAAGGATAACTATATTAACAATCAACTTAATCAGTCTTATTTTAAATATATTTAAAAAATGTTAATAATCAATTGAGGAATATGATTTTATAATAGAAAATTCACAAAATGATTAAGTTATATATAGCTTAAATGTTGTTTTTTTTCTAATTTTCAAAAGTATAAAAATACCTGAAATATTTTGTCTTCAATTTGATAACTCATTCAAAAGAATATTTCTGGTTGATTGTTCATTACTTGGTTAATATTAAAATTTTGAATTTGAAATAATTTGAAAAAACTTTAGAAATTTTTGAAAGATGAAAATTGTGCATTAAACATCTTGCACACAAAAAATTCACCATGTGACAAGAACTTGTCACGCGACTAGTTGTGGATCTATATATAAACAATAGTGATGCGACTAGTTCACTTATCGCATCATACAACTCAAAATTTCTTCGAAACATTTTTGAATGCTTGCTCATATACTTATCGATTGTTGTGTTTATTATGGTCGAGTTATAGTAGTATTCAGATTGCAAAGGTTTAATTTCGATTTTGTGATGTTTTAAACAAGTTTGAAATGACCGATTCAATGTGTAGAGTATAGCTATTGATTTGAACAAATTGGACTTTAATAAATGAACATAATGTATAATCGACACTTAAGAAACATTCTGTTTTGGTTAAATCTTATTAAAATTGACTGGATTTGAATTTGGGTTTAAGGGTTTCGCACGTGATAAGTTCATTTGAATATGAACAGAAGCGAAAAATTTGAAATATTTGAAAACTAACTGCATGTGAAAAGGTAACTTGTTGCGTGAGAAGTTGACTATGTTAACTAGGGGCGTTCAAAGTCGGATATCTGAAATTTCGGATATCCGAATTTCAGATATCCGAAAATTTCGGATAATGAAAATCACTATCCGTATCCGTATCCGAAATTTCGGATATCCGAAATTCGGATATCCGAAATTTCGGATACGGATTCGGATAGTGATTCGGATATCCGAAATTCATTTTTTATTTTTTTATTTTTTGTTTTTTAGTTTTTTTTTACAATAAATAGACATATAATATTATAAAAATAATATAAAAACCAACTCATATCATAAAATTCACAATATACACTAAAAAATCTCAATCTAAAGTAAAAATCTATCTAAATTAAAAAAATAAAAAAATATTTTTTAGTTTTCGGATAATCGGATATCCGAATATCCGAAACTTTTAAAATTCACTATCCGAATCCGAATCCGAATTTTCGGATATCCGAAATTCGGATATCCGAATTTTCGGATATCCGAAAATTCGGATATTTCGGATTCGGATTTTCGGATTTTCAGATCGGATTCTCGGATTCGGATATTTTGAACACCCCTAATGTTAACCAAATTATCACATGCGATAAGTTAATGTTTTCACATGCGAAAACATATATTTCGCGCGAAACTACTTATAAATTAATTCAAACTTGAAATTTTTTTAACTTGTGATATCTTTGAAATTGTTTCAATTAACAGCAACATACAAAAGAAAGTCATCTTGCCAAAGTGTTAGAATAGTTTATTTAGGTTTTGTAATTATTGTTTCCTATTTTCTTTGAACAACTTTGCAAGAATCAAACAATAAATTTGAACAGAGTAAATTTGAAAGATATCAGTACACAAACAGGATATATAAAATGGGTAGACTTATAGTAAAATAAGTATTTAATCTAAAAAGTCTAAAAAGTATTATGGGTTTTACATATGTTCTTTTATTGTTTTAAAAAAAGAGAGCATTTTGATTATTGTGTCAAGTACGTTAGCTCATTGTGTTTTATATGTTCATTGTATCATATATATTACCTCATTTGTTATATGTATGCATCGTTATGTTCTACATTTTAGGTTCTTTTGTATTATTTTTGTCATTGTTTATAGAGATTATATCAAAATCTATCATTATGGTTTACGATTAAAAGTATACAATGATATATTTTCACCAATGTATTTTTCATAACTTAGACCGTTGAAAATGGCACAATGTGTTATTGTTGTCATTGTTTTTATAAATTATATAAACTTTTTGTTATCTATCATTATGTTTTACAATTAGAAATATACAATGATATTATTTCATCAATGTATTTTTTAAAACTCATAGTGTTCGAGATAACATAATCCTTATATTTTCTTAAAATTCATCATTTTAGAAAAACACAACAATATTCAGAAAAACACAACAATTAACAAAAAGATACAATTAACTGCACTAAAAAATGACGAGATATGAGTTTAAAAATATAAAAAAATTATTATCTTTTTACATACCAATATTGTACTTGTTTTAAATATAAAAACGCCCGCTGTTATGGTGTAATTTTTATAAAAAATGATGTCGTACATAAAAGTTATAAAACATTTTTAAAAAATAATAAAACTTGCAAAAAGTCAACAAAATAACTTATTTCTAAAATATCACTTTAACAAACTTTTCCTACAATGGATCTTAACCATTGATTAAGTAAGTTGATGGTTAAGAATAATTTTATATTTTTTAGTTTTAAGGAATTTTTTATTTGAACATTTCACATATCACATATAAAATATATAGTGGGAAACAATATAATACAATATTGTTTGTACAAAATATTATAGTAAAATCTATTAACTATAATAAATAAATGTTTTAAGTGTCAAGTGATATAAGGCTCCGTTCCCGGGTACCTCACAGTTGGCCATTCATCGCACATAAAACATTTTAAAACGTACATTTATTTTGCAGCGGAATTTAAAACTTTCATTAATAACTAAAAACATGTCATTTCATTACATTACAACATTCGTTTTCATCTTAAAATACAATGACATGTCAAATGTAAGGCCCCGTTCCCGGGACGCTTATAGCTGGTTGATCATCACACTAAACACACATTTCTATTAACTTTAATTAACATTGCAGCGAAATCGGTCAAAAAGACATCTCATTTCATCATAATAGCTTTTGCAAAATAATACATCTTTAATCAATTACAAAATATATATTGTTGCATTACATCATAAAAGCATTATATAAATGGATGCCATCAAAAAGAGCTGAGTAGCCGCCTCGTACCATCCTCAGCAACACTACCTGCCAATTGGAAACACATAAAAAGTCAGCGTTGCTGAGTGAGTTTTAGTTTTATAATAAAACACTTTACTTCCATTAAAACCATTCTTTACATACATGCGATCACACATCATACGTACACGAACACATAGATAATATCATTATTATCTTCATCATTCGTTCGTTATCTTTCGTTCATTTAACATACATCGTTAAAATTCACATTCGTTACTTTCGTTCACATTCGTTCATGAATTCTTACTTTCATTCGTACGTTCCTTACTTTCATTCGTACATTCATTACGTTCATTCGTACGTTCATTACTTTCGATGACATGTACATTACCCCGAACATTGTGCACGAAGCTGGTTACTGGGCCTGAGGTCTTTCATAGACCTCGAATATTATGCACGAAGTTGACTCCAGTACCTAGGGCAAGTACATTCACCACTCATCTTTTCTCTTTCATTACGGATCAATGCCATGTGCTATACCCCGAACATTGTGCACGAAGCTGGTTACTGGCCTGAGGTCTTTCATAGACCTCGAACATTGTGCACGAAGCTGACTCCGGTACCTAGGGTAGCGGCAAGGATCCCATACATATGGTCAATCACAAGGATTGGACCCCAGTGTGCATCCTTCTAGGGTAGCTAACCCGCACACAGTTGAGCTAACACCCTTCACTGGGTGTGAACCTCCATATGTTTGCTTGCAAGCCTTCCTTACATTCATTCTTTCATTCGTCAATGCATGCATTCATTCATAATGTTCCTCTTTCATTATATTTCACTTTACGTTACATAATACTTTCATTTCATTCATTAACATACACGTAAAGCCACGGAAAGATAAACATATGTCAGAAATAGGAACATCAACATACACTATAGCATCATCATACAGAGCATCATCATACATACTTAACGTACATTATGCATAAACATGCAACATCATCATCATGCCCTACATACCCTCTAAGGCCTCCAAAGGTCATCTTACATGTATCTAAGGGAACTTCCACGACAAAACTTAGCTCTTCACTTTCCCCCGAAAGTCAGTACTTTTACTATGCCCCACCTCGGGTACAACAGCCCTATTTGGGCGTCTGGACACCCGTCAGTCGCATGGCCTCCATGCGACTGAACATCATGCGATTGGACCAATGCGGATATACACTGTGTGAATGAACACCCAATCGTGCGAATGGACCCTTAATCGTGCGAATGGACACTATGCGAATGGTCCTTATACGAATGGACTTAATGCGAATGAGTACCTATGCGACTGGGCTCTCAGTCGCATGACCCCCCATCGACTGGACCCCCAGTCGTGCGACTGAACCCCAATCGCCTTCCAGTCAGCCGTATGGCCTCCAGTCGGTCGCCCAGCCCTAACTGATGCAGAATGCAGTTGTCCTGAACCCAATCTGCTATTTTCGACCTCCAAGCTCATCCGAACCCATTCTAAGCCCAAATCAACCATCCTAAACCTTAGAAATGCATACTACAACACCATTCAAACAAACACAAGCCCAAGGACATACTCCAAATGCATCAACATAATCACACCCAAATGGGTCAAACACACACACATTCAAAATGGGTTTGCTATGTGTTACAGCCCCAAATCAGTTGAAAACGAGTAAAATAGGGGTCCTAGAACTCACACAAACTGCAAGAAGAAGAAGAGCTTCGTGTTGACTCGCTACACGATGATTTTCGTGCTCGGATCCACCCGAACAAACCCTTTCTTTCTCTTTTCTCTCTTCTTTCTCCCTTCTTCTCTTTTTGCTGATTTTTCACAAGAGTGGGGAGGATGTGGCTGCCCTCCCCCTCTTAATCCCCCATTTTTGCAAGGTTTTCTCCCGTTTGGCACGTTTGGTACCCCGACTTGGACTTTATTTCTTTCTCTTCTTTCGTCGGCTTCAAGGAAAATATTCGGGTGTTACAAGTCCACCCCCCTTATATAGGTTTCGTCCCCGAAACCTGTTATTCCTCGAACAATCGTGGGTAATGCTGTCTCATTTCCTCTTCTGTCTCCCACATTGACTCGGATCCATTCCAGTGCATCCACTGTACACGCACAAGAGTAACCACTTTATTCCTCAGCCTCTTCTCTTTTAGATCGATGATTGCCACTGGTTGCGCCACATAATTGAGCCGTTCGTCTACTTCGATATCCTCCAGTGGAACAATCATATCCTAATCTGCCAAACACTTCCTTAGATGAGATACGTGGAATGTCGGGTGTATTCCACTTAACTCATCCGGTAAATCCAATCTATAGGCCACCTCTCCTACTCGAGCAATGATTCGAAAAGGGCCTATATACTTCGGGCTCAACTTTCCCCACTTTCTAAACCGAATGATACCCTTTCAAGGTGAGACCTTCAACATAACCCAGTCACCCACCTGGAACTCAATCGGCCTGCATCGTTTATCAGCATACGACTTCTGTCTATCTTTGGCTGCCTTCATGAAGGCCTTGATCCTTTCAAGCTTTTCAGTCGTAGCCTTGATCACCTCGACGCTCCCTAACTCTTTATGACTAATATCACCCCAACAAACGGGTGTTCTACATTTCCTACCGTATAGCATCTCATAAGGTGGCATACCAATGCTGGCATGATAGCTATTGTTGTATGAGAATTCAGCTAACGGTAAGTGGTCATCCCAACTTCCCCCAAAATCAATCACACATGCCTGAAGCATGTCCTCCAATGTCTGAATGGTCCTTCTGACTACCATCAGTCTGGGGATGATAAGTCGTGCTAATATGTAACCTCGTCCCCATGGCGTCGTGGAATTTCTTCTAGAATTTGGATGTAAACCGGGTCTCATGATCAGACACAATAGACACCGGCACACCATGACGAGTTACAATCTCCTTGATGAACAGATCAGCCAGCCTCTCAGATGAATATGTCTCGCGAATCGGTAGGAAGTGAGCACTCTTCGTCAGACGATCAACAATCACCCATATAGCATCATACCCTTTCAGGGTACGCGGCAGCTTCGTAATGAAATCCATGATGATGTGCTCCCACTTCCATTCCGGTATATCCAACGGTTGGATCTTCCCATACAGCTTTTGATGCTCGGCCTTCACTTGCAAGCAAGTAAGGCACTTCCTCACATACTCTACTACGTCACGCTTCATACCCGGCCACCAATAATCTTTCTTCATGTCTTGATACATCTTTATAGCATCGGGATGAATAGATTATCGAGTCTTATGAGCCTCATCCATAATCTTCACCTGTAGATTCCCAAAATGAGGAATCCACATTCGTCCAAACCGGGTTCTAACACCAAAAGTGTTTTCACCCAACTTTGCGACCAGACCTCTCATTCTTTCCAAGTTAAGACGATCTTCTTTTAAGGCTTCATCTTGAAACTCCTTGACTCGCTTCATCATATCAGAGGTCATGATCAGCTGGTACGCCTCCACTCGAATCGGCTCGGGCCTCTCTTTTCGGCTAAGGGCATCTGCCACCACGTTGGCTTTGCCCGGATGGTAATGGATCTCATAATCATAATCTTTTGTGAGCTCTAACCATCACCTCTGCCTCATGTTCAGGTCTTTCTGCTCAAAGAAATACTTCAAGCTCTTGTGGTCAGTGATTATGGTACACTTCGTCCCGTAAAGATAGTGCCTCTAAATCTTTAGTGCAAAGACCACAGCTGCTAGCTCCAAGTCATGAGTAGGATAGTTAACCTCATGAACCTTCAATTGTTGGGATACGTAGGCTATAACTTTCCTCTCTGCATTAACACACACCCCAACCCCGAGTAGGAAGCATCAGAATAAACCACCAGGTCTTCACTCCTAACGGGTAATGACAATACTGGAGCTTGAGTCAACCTTGCCTTCAATTCTTCGAACGCCTTCTCTTGAGCTTGACCCCATACAAATTTACATCTTTACGGGTCAACTTGGTTAGTGGAGAAGTGATTTTAGAGAAGTCTTGAATAAATCTTCTGTAATAACCCGCCAAACCCAAGAAACTACGGATCTCGGATGGCGTCTTTGGAGACTTCCATTGCATCACCGCTTCCACCTTTACCGGATCCACCATAATCCCCTTTGGATTCACCACGTGACCCAAGAATTGAACTTCACACAACCAAAACGCGCACTTGGAGAACTTGACATACAACTTCTCCCTTCTCAACGTCTCCAACACCTCTCGAATGTGACCGGCATGCTCTATCTCGCTCTTTGAGTAAATCAGGATATCATCAATGAACACAATCACTGATTTATCCAACATCGACCGACACACTCGGTTCATCAGATCCATAAAAGCAGCTGGCGCATTGGTCAAACCAAAAGACATGACAAGAAACTCGTAGTGACCGTAGCGCGTGCGAAAGGCTGTTTTAGGAATATCCTGCTCTTTCACCTTTAGCTGATGGTAGCCAGATCGAAGGTCGATTCTTGAAAACCAACTGGCACCTTGAAGCTGATCGAATAAATCATCAATCCTCGGTAATGGATACGATTCTTCACTGTCAGCTTATTCAGCTCACGATAGTCTATACACATCCTCATACTACTATCTTTCTTCTTTACAAATACACCGGAGCACCCCAAGGACAGATACACAGTCTAATGAACCCTTTATCAAGCAGCTCTTGCAATTTCTCCATCAACTCTTTCATCTCAGTCGGAGCCAACGATACGTTGCCTTAGCAACAGGTTGGACACCTGGTATCAGGTCAATCTGAAACTTAACCTCCCGGTCAGGTGGCACTCCTGATAAGTCTTCTGGGAACACGTCTGGAAAGTCACACACAATCAGAACATCAGATAGTTATGGTGTTGGCTTTTCCACATCCTTTACATAACACAAGTAGGCGCTACATCCACGCCTCATACACTTTCCCGCCACCGCCATTGAGATTACTTTTAGGATCGTCGTGACCCGATCCCCGTAAACAGTTACCGAACTCCCGTCAGGCGCTATCGAACGAATCATCTTCTTACGACACACTGTATTCGCCTCGAAGTCCGCCAACCAATCCATCCCAAGAACCAAATCGAAACCGCCTAGGAACATCACAAACGGTCGAACAAGAAACTTATGACCTTCTAGTTCCACATCACAGTCCTCTATTATCTCAGAAATCCTGGTAGAGTTACCTATGGCAGTTTCTACATCAAAGGGCGCATCAACACGTCTACTACTAACAGGCAGTTTAGCACAGAAAGCAGCAGAAATAAAACTTCTACTGGCACCCGAATCAAACAACACAAAAGCTAAAGTTTGGTTCACCAGAAACGTACCGGACACAACATCAGGGTCCGCCTAGCTTCTTCTTGTGTCATAGTGAATGCCCTGGCTCTCGCCCTCGGTCCTTCACTTCCCGTCTTCTTCACCCTGGAACCCTAGGCTCTTGGCTTCTTACAATCCCAGCTCATATGGCCCTCCCCTCCATAATTAAAACATTTCCCCGCCTTGCACTCCCGTGCCATATGACCTGGCTTCCCATATTTGAAGCACGCATTCAATCCCACCTACACTCGCCACTATGCTCCTTCCCACATCTGCCACACTTTCTTAATCCCATACCCGGTGTGGCTACACGACGATCATACACTCGTGCCTTCTTGTTACCCGTCGAGGCCTCACCCCGACCAAACCTCTTCCCATTCCAGTTTTGATCACCACCACCCTTCTTACTACCTTCAGCCACCACCACAGCCCTTTCATCATACAGTCTCCCTGCCAAGTCCACCACCGACCTAAACGTGCTCGGTCGGGCAGCGATCATATGCCTGCGAATATCCGCTAGCAAACCCTGAATGTACCTCTTAATCTTTCGTGACAGAGGCGTCACCTGATCCGGCACCAGACGTGCCATCTCATGAACTTTGTGGTGTACTGCTAGTGTGTCATCGTTCCTGCCTCTAGCTGTAGGAACTCTCTCTCAACTTTATCCATTTCTCTATGAGGGCAAAACTCCTCAATCACCAACTTCTTCAGTTCAGACCATCTCATCCTCTCAATAGCCCTACTAACCTCGGCTTGGACTATGTTGTCACACCAGCATAAAGCCGAGTCCACAAAAGAATGGGCAGCAAACTTTACTTTCTGATCCTCCCGGTACTCACAGATATTCAGAACGGCTTCCATTTCCCTCACCCACCGGTGAGCAGCAGCAGCAGTGCCATTACCATTGAAAGTTGGGGGCTTGCATTGTTGAAAAACCCCATAGTTACAGCCTCGTGCCAGCTCTTGCACAGGCTCTTCCTCCTCTTCCTCATCATTGGAGAGAACCGTTTCAGTTTCCGGTTGCTCCTGTCCTCTTGAGGACCAATTCCTCTCTGTCTTTCCCCTTCTCGTACTACCTTAATCACTTTGGTCACCACAGATGGTAAGATCGTCTGCATGACCTGATACACTTCTTCAACCACCGCCTCTTTCATCTAGGCCCTCAAGTTTGCACTCTCATCACCACCCTCCGGATGAGGGGTCTCGGGTCCCTCAGAAACCACCTTTTCCACTATAGGCCTGCCTCTTTTGGGCCGTGATGCAGCACCAAGTCCACCACGCGAGGCTTTGGATGATCTACCACGGCCATCCTCTAACACACACTGAAAGATTCAAACACCAACACGGTCATTCAAGGAAATAGCTCAGTTTATGTCAAGTATAGTAAGTCCCTAATTATAGTGGCCAGTTGTGATTAGCCACTTACTTTACTCTTCGTACCCCGAGCATTACCTGTCCTGACTACATCAGTATCTAAATCTACCAGCAACACATAAACCACATAACATACGCACATAATACCGATTAATCATTAAGAAAATACCTGATGGCACGCAGCTACTCAGATTGGCATCCCATCCCTTTCCGTCCCATTCTCAATTTAAGTTAAGGTTTATTTTGAAAATTTACCCATTTCACTTAAACTTTAGCTCTAATACCAACTTGTAAGGCCCCGTTCCCGGGACGCTTACAGTTGGTTAATCATCGAACTAAAACACACATTTCTATTAACTTTAATTAACATCGTAGCGGAATCGGTCAAAAAGACATCTCATTTCATCATAATAGCTTTTGCAAAATAATACATCTTTAATCAATTACAAAATATATATTGTTGCATTACATCACAAAAGCATTATATAAATGGATGTCATCCAAAGAGCTGAGTAGCTGCCTCGTACCATCCTCAGCAACACTACCTGCCAACTAGAAACACATAAAAAGTCAGCATTGCTGAGTGAGTTCTAGTTTTTAATAAAACACTTTACTTCCATTAAAACCATTCTTTACATACATGCGATCACACATCATACATACACGTACACATAGAAAATATCATTATTATCTTCATCATTCGCTCGTTATCTTTCGTTCATTTAACATACATCGTTAAAATTCACATTCGTTACTTTCGTTCACATTCATTCATGAATTCTTACTTTCATTCATACGTTCCTTACTTTCATTCGTACATTCATTACGTTCACTCGTACGTTCCTTACTTTCAATGACATGTACATTACCCCAAACATTATGCACGAAGCTGGTTACTGGGCCTGAGGTCTTTCATAGACCTCGAACATTATGCACGAAGCTGACTCAAGTACCTAGGGCAAGTACATTCACCACTCATCTTTTCTCTTTCATTACGGATCAATGCCATGTGCTATACCCCGAACATTATGCACGAAGCTGGTTACTGGGCCTGAGGTCTTTCATAGACCTCGAACATTATGCACGAAGCTGACTCCAGTACCTAGGGTAGCGGCAAGGATCCCATACATATGATCAATCATAAGGATTGGACCCCAGTGTGCATCCTTCTGGGGTAGCTAACCCGCACACAGTTAAGCTAACACCCTTCACTGGGTGTGAACCTCCATATGTTTGCTCGCAAGCCTTTCTTACATTCATTCTTTCATTCGTTAATGCATGCATTCATTCATAATGTTCCTCTTTCACTATCTTTCACTTTACGTTACATAATACTTTCGTTTCATTCATTAACATACACGTAAAGCCACAGAAAGATAAACATATGTCAAAAATAGGAACATCAACATACACTATAGCATCATCATACAGAGCATCATCATACATACTTAACGTACATTATGCATAAACATGAAACATCATCATCATGCCATACATACCCTCTAAGGCCTCCAAAGGTCATCTTACATGTACCTAAGGGAACTTCCATGTCAAAACTTACCTCTGCACTTTTCCCCCGAAAGTCAGCACTTTTACTATGCCCCACCTCGGGTACAACAGCCTTATTTTGGTGTATGGACACCCTTCAGTCGCATGGCCTCCATGCGACTGAACATCATGCGATTGGACCAATGCAGATGGACACTATGCGAATAAACACCCAATCGTGCGAATGGACCCTTAATCGTGCGAGTGGACACTATGCGAATGGTCCTTATGCAAATGGACTTAATACGAATGAGTACTTATGCGACTGGGCTCTCAGTCGCATGGAGCCCCCCATGCGACTGGACCCCCAGTCGTGCGACTGAACCCCAATCACCCTCCAGTCGGCCGTATGGCCTCCAGTCGGTCGTCCAGCCCTAACTGATGCAGAATGCAGTTCTTCCGAACCCAATCTGCCATTTTCGGCCTCCAAGCTCATCCGAACCCATTCTAAGCCCAAATCAACCATTCTAAACCTTAGGAATGCATACTAAAACACCATTCAAACACACATAAGCCCAAGGACATACTCCAAACGCATCCAACATAATCACACCCAAATGGGTCAAACACACACACATTCAAAAACGGGTTTACTATGTGTTTCAGTCTCAAATCAGTTGAAACAAGTAAAATAGGGGTCCTAGAACTCACACAAACTACAAGAAGAAGAGAGCTTCGTGTTGACTCGCTACACGATGATTTTCGTGCTCGGATCCACCCGAACAAACCCTTTCTTTCTCTTTTCTCTCTTCTTTCTCCCTTCTTCTCTTTTTGCTGATTTTCATAAGAGTGGGGAGGATGTGGCTGCCTCCCCCTCTTAATCCCCTATTTTTGCAAGTTTTTCTCCCATTTGGCACGTTTGGTCCCCGACTTGGACTTTATTTCTTTCTCTTCTTTCGTTGGCTTCAAGGAAAATATCCGGGTGTTACACAAAATATGGATGTCAGCCTCAAAACGCTCCCAGTAGCTATGCATCCATGCCTGCAACTCCTCGGCATCAACATAATACCTGCCAACTATCATGCATACAAAAAGTCAACGACGCTGAGTGAGTTCTAATTTTTATAATAAAATACTTTATTTCCTTTAAAAACTAGTCTTTACATTTATTCGTGGTCATACAACATACATACACTCGATTTGTGTTCTTTATTCATTTCGTTCTTTCATACTTTCATCGTTTCATTCTTTTATTTATTTTCATATTCATATTATCGTTCATACTTCTTATTATCTTTTACTTTCTTTTCTCTTACTTTCTTTTCGTACTTTACGTTTGTCAGTTGTCATACATCATGCATTCATACTGATAATAATTATTATTATTATCTTCATCATCATTCGTTCATTCATTCATTTCTTCGCTCATTACTCTTCATTAATCTTGTCTCATGCAATACCCCAACTCATGCTAGAAAGCTGATGTTGTGCTGGGGCTTGTACACAAACCCCCGACTCATGTCCGAAGACTGACACAGCACCAGGATACGTGAAAAAGATCCCCTTAGAGTCAATCACCTAGATTTAACTCTATCCAAGTCTATTGCAACACAAAGTCGCTCATCTCATTATCGTCTCATGCAATACCCCCGACTCATGCTTGAAAGCTGATGTTATGCCGGCGCTTGTACACAAACCCCCGACTCATATCCGAAGACTGACACAGCACCGGGATACGCGACAAATATCTCATCTCTCTATTTTGTCTCATGCAATACCCCCGACTCATGTCCGAAGACTGATATTGTGTTGGGGCCTGGTAAACAAACCCCCGACTCATGTCCGAAGACTGACATAGTACCGGGGTACGCGACATGGATCTCAGCATCCGTCACTTACATACTCATCATTTCTTATCTTACATGTTCGTTCCTTTCGTACTTTATTATTATTTTTCATTGAATCTAGATCCTGTCAAGCTTTACCCTCTTCGTGACACACAGCCACAATTTCTGAGGACGAATGACAAGGATCCCATATCGCACGTATGGAATAGTCACTAAGACTGACTCCCCTATGTGTATGAACTCTCATGAGGTAGCCAAGATCGCACGATACATAACACACAGTTGTTCTAACAACTCACATGGAGTTATGAACCACTTTCCATTTTGCTTGCAAGGATTTCATTCATTCATTAAGTTCCACTTCTTGTTATCTTATTTCTTTCGCTTCGTTAAGATAATACTTTTCGTATATTAACATAATCGTACTACGTGAAACCACGTAAATAATACGTATTAAGGAACAAAACTTACATCACATATCATCACACATCATCATGCATCATCACACATCATCATCTAATCAACACACATCATTGTCTAGACATCACACATCATCATCCAGCACCCCTATCTAATCACACATCATTCATGACTAAAAGTCAACTTACATCACCCCCGGGAACATCCCAAGTCAAAGCTTACACTTTACATTTTTCCTAAAATTCAGAAAATAAATTCTAAGACTTAAGCGCATGGGCACTATGCAGGCGCATGGGCACTATGCAGCGCATGGGCTTCTGGGCGCATGGGAAGGTTCTGGGCGCATGGGAAGGTTCTGGGCGCATGGGCACTATTTGGGCGTTTTTGCCCTGTTTGGGTGCTTCGCTACTATGCAGGCGTATGGCGCCTGTTCGGGCGCATCTACACTTAGCCGTTTTAACAACTTGTGCGCATGGGAACTATTTGGGCGCATGGCCCAACACTTGGGCTCCTGAGCAAATCCTGGACGCATGGGATCACTGTTTAGGTGCATGAGGACACTTAGACGCATGAGCACACTTAGGCGCATGGGATCATTTTGAAGTATTTTCTATGCTACATACAACACTCGATTATCATTCTAACACTACCCAAACATGGATCTAACATACTAGGGCTCTTAAAACATTCTAACATCAATTTCTTGGCCATAATCAAACTCTAAAACATACATACACATATTATTTTCGGACATACAGCTATAAACCCATGGTTTCTTTTAAAAATGTTTACTTGGTATGCATAATAGCCCCCAAACACTTTAAAATCAGTAAAAAGGGGTTCTAGAAACTCACCTTGAGCAGCTTTTTGAGCAACACACTTCAAATTCGAGACCCACCTTCCAATTCAGCTCTTAAATCCCGAAAACAAACACTAAACACCAAGAACTTTGGTGAAGAAGCTGTGAATTCGGTTGAAACCGAACTTAGATCAAGAAAACCTACCTTTTACAGCTTCTTCTTCCTTTTTCTCTAAAAAACCGAGAGCGTTTTCTTGTTCTTCTTCTTCAACTGAGAGCAAAAGCAGTTTTGTGCTTTAAAGTGGGCGGCCATACCTATTTTAATATAAAATATTACACTTTTGTACTTTGTAACTTTACACCCTCCCACTTGTGTCCATTTTCTTTTCTTTCTAGATACTTCTTTTTTGCTCTCCTTTTTAATAAAATTCGGGGTGTTACAAGTCCACCACCCTTATATAGGTTTCGTCCCCGAAACCTGTCGCTTCTCGAATAGCTACGGGTGACACTGTCTCACCTCTTCCTTGTTCTTACACGTGGACTTGGTTCCCTTTGGGCTCCACTGCACTTGTACCCGTGACACCACCATTCTCCTTCGACTCTCTCTTCCTTATATCAAAAATGGTCATAAGTTGCTCCTAGTAGTTGATTCCTTCACCCATCTCAGTATGTTTTAGTGCCACTATCATATCCTCCTTGATTGAGCACTTTCCTAGACGAAGCCTTCATCATAGTCCATTGTCGTAGGTCGGCACCAAACTCTTATCAGGCATCGTTAATCAATCCATTTTTTTGCAGCACTTGGTGCTTGCCTCATAAGTTACTGATCAATTCACCCGGAGGTGTACGTCTATCCACCTACGTCTATTATGGATGGTCTAACAGAAGATAAGCAATCTAGTAGACTTACCCATTGTAGTTCCTATGTCGAATGACATCCATCTTCCTACTCCTAACATGCAACTTATCACAGAAGGCAACAGGAACAAAACTACTACTAACACCACAATCAAAACATATATGCACAAATTTAAATTTTTAAAAACGTACCTGACATTACCTCTAAGTCTGAGCTAACCTCCTCCCGGTCATAGCAAAGGCTTTAGCCTTCACCCTCTTTTCTCTTTCCTCGCACCGGAGCTTCCTGTCCTCGATTTCTTACAGTCTCTGCTCATATGTCCAGTCTCGCCACAGTCATAGCATTTAGCCATTTGACAATCTCTTACTTTGTGGCCCTCCATTCCACACTGGAAGCAGACTTTCAGTCCCCACTTGCACTCTCCTTCATGGCCTCTACCATACTTCTTGCATACCTTGTCCTTCCTTGTTATCCTGTTCCGATCATCGACCCTCATCACCTTACCTTCAGCCACCATTCCACCATTACTATCTCGCCTTCTATTCCCATTCTTAACATAGCCCCACTCCTCCTCTTCGTTCGTTATCGCCATCACCTCTCGCTCGTCATACAATCTCCCAGCTAAGTCGACCACCGATCTAAATGTACCTGGTCGGGCAGCGATTAGATGTCTGCGGATGTCTGTGGGCAGTCCTTGAATATACATCTTGATCTTTCATGACACAGGCGTCACCTGATCTAGCACCAGTCTTGCCATCTCATTGAACATAGTGGTGTATTGCTGGTGTGTCATCGATCCCACCTCCAGCTGCAAGAACTCTCTTTCGATCTTGTCCAATTCACGGTGAGGACAAAGCTCCTAGATTACCAGCTTCTTCAGTTCACTCCACCTCATTCTCCTGATTGCCCTGGTACCCTCAGCCTGGATAATATTGTCCCACGAGCACAAGGCCGAGTCCACAAACAAATGAGTGGAAAACTTCACCTTTCGGTCCTCTCGGTACTCGCTGATCTCAAGGACAGCCTCCATCTCCCTCACCCATCGGTGAGCAGCAGCAGCAGTGCCATTACCATCAAAGGTAGGGCTTGCACCTTTGGAATGCCCCATAATTACAGCCTCGTGTTGCCTCACGTACAGGCTCTTCTTCCTCCTCTTCCTTATCAGTAGGGACAACCGTCTCGGTCTCCGGTTGCTCTCTCCTTCCCGAGGACCTATTCCTCTCCCTCCTTTCGCCTTCTCTAACAGCTTTAATCACTTCGGTCAATACAGACGGCAGAATGGTCTGATAACTTGATGGACCTCTTCTACTACTGCCTCTTTCACCGAGGCCCTTAAGTTCGCGATCTCATCACCACCTTCCTGGTGATGCATCTCGGGCTCCTCACGTGTCCCCTCGGTAGCCCTAGCCCTATTCCTTGTAACACGCGGTTCAACACCACGTCCTCCCTGTGCTCCACCGCTAGAGACCTTAGATGATCTACCTTCAGCCATTCCCTAATCACTATAAGATTCAAACACTAACACGGTCATTCAAGGAATAGCTCGGATTATGTCAAGTATAGTAAGTCCCTAATTACAGTGGCCAGTTGTGATTAGCCACTTACTTTACTCTTCACACCCCAAGCATATCCTATCCTGACTACATTAGTATCTAAATCTACACAAAAGCACACTAGCCACATAACTTGCGCACATAATATCGGTTAACATTAACTTACATAAATTGTTTACATAAAACCTTTACCTGCAGGCACGTAGCTACTAGGACTGGCATCCTTCTCTTTTCGTCCCATTCTCAGTTTAAGATTACGTTTTGAAAATATTTACCCAATTCACTTAAACTTTGGCTATGATACCAACTTGTAAGGCCCCGTTCCCGGGCAGCTCACAGTTGGTCATTCATCGCACATAAAACATTTTAAAACGTACATTTATTTTGTAGTGGAATTTAAAACTTTCATTAATAACTAAAAACATGTCATTTCATTACATTACATCATTCATTTTCATCTCAAAATACAATGACATATCAAAATATGGATGTCAGCCTCAAAACGCTCCCAGTAGCTTATGCATCCATGCCCGCAACTCCTCGGCATCAACAAAATACCTACCAACTATCATGCATATAAAAGTTCAGCGACGCTGAGTGAGTTCTATTTTTTATAATAAAATACTTTATTTCCTTTAAAAACTAGTCTTTACATTCATTCGTGGTCATACAACATACGTACACTCGATTTGTGTTCTTTATTCGTTTCGTTCTTTCATACATTCATCGTTTCATTCTTTAATTTACTTTCGTATTGATATTATCGTTCATACTTCTCATTATCTTTTACTTTCTTTTCTCTTACTTTCTTTTCGTACTTTACGTTCGTCAGTTGTCATACATCATGCATTCATACTGATAATAATTATTATTATTATCTTCATCATCATTCGTTCATTCATTCATTTCTTCGCTCATTACTCTTCATTACTCGAATCTTGTCTCATGCAATACCCCGACTCGTGCTCGAAAGCTGATGTTATGCTGGGGCTTGTACACGAACCCCTGACTCATGTCCGAAGACTGACACAGCACCGGGATACACGACAAAGATCCCCTTTGAGTCAATCACCTGGGTTGAACTCTATCCGAGTCTGTTGCACCACAAACTCGCTCACCTCATTATCTCGTCTCATGCAATACCCCCGACTCATGCTCGGAAGCTGATGCTATGCCGGCGCTTGTACACAAACCCCCGACTCATGTCCGAAAACTGACACAGCACCGGGATACGCGACAAAGATCTCATCTCTCTATTTTGTCTCATGCAATACCCCCGACTCATGTCCGAAGATTGATACTGTGTCGCGGCCTGGTAAACAAACCCCCGACTCATGTCCGAAGACTGACATAGTACCAGGGTACGCGACATGGATCTCATCATCCGTCATTTACATACTCATTATTTTTTATCTTACCTGTTCCGTTCATTTCGTACTTTATTATTATATTTCATTGAATGTAGATCCTGTCAAGCTTTACCCTCTTTGTGACACACAGCCACGATTTCTAAGGACGAATGACAAGGATCCCATATCGTACATATGGAACAGTCACTAAGACTAACTCCCCTGTGTGTATGAACTCTCATGAGGTAGCCAAGATCGCACGCTACATAACACACAGTTGTTCTAACAACTCACATGGAGTTGTGAACCTCTGTCCATTTTGCTTGCAAGGCTTTCATTCATTCATTAAGTTCCACTTCTTATTATCTTATTTCTTTCGCTTCGTTAAGATAATACTTTACGTATATTAACATAATCGCACTACGTGAAACCACGTAAATAATACGTATTAAGGAACAAAACTTACATCACATATCATCACACATCATCATGCATCATCACACATCATCATCTAATCAACACACATCATTGTCTAGACATCACATATCATCATCCAGCACCCCTATCTAATCACACAACATTCATCACTAAAAGTCAACTTACATCACCCCCGGGAACATCCCAAGTCAAATCCTACACTTTACATTTTTTTCAAAATTCAGAAAATAAATTCTAAATCTTAGGCGCATGGGCACTATGCAGGCGCATGGGCACTATGCAGGCGCATGGGCACTATGCAGGCGCATGGGCTTCTGGGCGCATGGGAACACTTAGGCGCATGGGAAGCATCTAGGCGCATGGGCACTATTTGGGCGTTTTTGCCCTGTTTGGGTGCTTCGCCACTATGCAGGCGCGTGGCGCCTGTTCGGGCGCATCTACACCTAGCCGTTTTAACAACTTGTGCGCATAGGAACTATTTGGGCGCATGGCCCAACACTTGGGCTCCTGAGCAAATCCTGGACGCATGGGATCACTGTTTAGGCGCATGAGGGCACTTAGACGCATGAGCACACTTAGGCGCATAGGATCATTTAGAAGTATTTTCTATGCTACATACAACACCCGATTATCATTCTAACAGTACCCAAACACAGATCTAACATACTAGGGCTCTTAAAACATTCTAACATCAATTTCTTGGCCATAATCAAACTATAGAACATACATACACATATTATTTTCGAACATACAGCTATAAACCCACGGTTTCTTTTAAAATGTTTACTTGGTATGCATAATAGCCCCCAAACACTTTAAAATCAGTAAAAAGGGGGTTCTAGAAACTCACCTTGAGCAGCTTTTGAGCAACACAATTCAAATCCGAGACCCACCTTCCAATTCAGCTCCTAAATCCCAAAAACAAACACTAAACACCAAGAACTTCGGTCAAGAAGCTGTGAATTCGCTTGAAACCGAACTTAGATCAAGAAAACCTATCTTTTACAGCTTCTTCTTCCTTTCTCTCTAAAAAACCGAGAGCTTTTTCTTGTTCTTATTCTTCAACCGAGAGCAAAAGCAGTTTTCTGCTTTAAAGTGTGCGGCCATACCTATTTTAATATAAAATATTACACTTTTGTACTTTGTACACTTTACCCCTCCCACTTGTGTCCATTTTTTTTTTCTAGATACTTCTTTTTGCTCTTCTTTTTAATAAAATTCGAGGTGTTACATGTGATATAAAGTATCTAGATTTTTGTTTTCCTGCATAAACATTTTCCATTTGTCTATTTTAATTTAAAATTTTAAACTCTTGCTTTGATTGAATACCATTTAAACATTTCCTTATTTGGTATGATTTTAAATTTAAAAATTAAATGTCCACTAAATTTTGGTTGACCAATAATTTCCTTTTTCAAACATTATTTAGAATTAATTTAAAAAATCTATACTACTATATAAAACATTAAAGAGAATGCAATTGTAATTTTACTTAAAATATAAGACATCTAAGACAACTTTTTAAACACAATGTTCAAGTGTGTTATGCAATAGGTTCTAAATTGCCCCATTAAGTATACTTCTTCGAATTAGTACATTATTTAATATATATTAGATTATTTAATTCACTAAAATAAGTATTATCTTATTTATAATGCTTTTAAAGTTATATTTAAATTTACACTTACCTTTATATTATGATAACTAAATAATATTTAAATTAAGTATTATCTTATTTAAATACATAGTTATAAGTTTATAATTACTAAATTTTACATAATTATAATAATAATAATAATGATAATAATAATAATCATAATAATAGTAATAACACCTAAATATAGTTAATGTTTAAGCTATGTTGGGTTAGATTACATTTTTTAAGTGAGACTCGGTGACACCCATCGCATTACGCGGGTCAAACCACTAGTTAGGGGCTGTTTGATAAAACTGACTGGGTAAGATCTGACTGAGTCAGAAGCTGACCCAGTAAGAAGTTCTGACTGAGTCTGCATCTGACTGAAACTTGGTTGTTTGATTTTGTATCTGACTGACTCTGCTGAATGAAAAAAATAACCTCTATATACACTTCTGTTAAATTTCTCTGTTAAATTTCTCTGCTAATTAAGTGCGAAATGATAAATAATAATAATAATAATAATACTTATTATTATTATTATTATTATTATTATTATTATTATTATTATTATTATTATTATTATTATTATTATTATTATTATTATTATTATTATTATTATTATTATTTTATTGTTATTATTATTATTATTATTATTATTATTATTATTATTATTATTATTATTATTATTATTATTTCCTCCACACCCATTTAACACCCCTCTTCCACTCTTCTTCCCCACACACACACACAAACACAGACTGCACACTCACACACACACACACACAACCACAACCAAACCTTGTGTGGTGGCTGATCGAGAGCGCCGGAAGAAGGGGTGGCCGTCGGTGGCTGATCGAGAGCGCCGGGGAGGGGAGGGGAGGTGGCTAATCGAGAGCGCCGGAAGGAGGGGTGGCCGTCGGTGGTCGCGACAGGCTGCCGAGGGGTGGCCGTCGGTGGTCGTGCTGGTGGGGCAGTGTGCGGTGGTTCTGCGGCTGCCGGTCGGTGGTCGCGCCGGTGGGGCGGTGGGAGGGGTGGCCGTCGGTGGGTCAGCCGGTCAGCAATTGAGATTTCAAGGTCCGGGTCAGCAGCTGAGACCCGTCAGCCAGGCTCGAAGCCGAAATCAAACGGGCTGACCGCTGACCGAGTCAGCGGGTCAGCCCAGTCAGCTGGGTCAGCACCAAAACAAACAGCCCCTTAGTCATAATGTATAAGATTTGAGTTGTTAATTTTTTATTTTTAAAAATATTATGAATCCTACTACTCTAATAAAAGGTTAACTAAGGTTGGCACATGTCACTTTTTAGACTCACCTAATGTCACATGGCATCTTGACATTTAAACAAACAAACAAACATACCCAGTGTATCCCGCTGAAGAGCAGGGTCTGGGAGGGGTAGGCAAGTCTTTCCTCTATCTTGAAAGATAGAGAGACCGCTTCCAGAGACCCCCGACTCGTTAACAAAGGTAATAACAATAACAATCATAATACAAAGCATACAACACAAAGGTAGATATCACATGAAGAATTAGATAATGCGCACATAAAAAACGGCATGTAACACCCAAAAAGGGTAGATGATGAAAACTACACCTAACGTGTGGGGTCCGGCCATATGTCACCGTATACCCTTCCCTCCCACAAAAGCCACTAAAAGTCCTTAATTTTAATTCTACGCCTCCACTCACTCCTATCCTCGATCATGTGCTCAGAAAGATGCAAGTCTATCATATCCCTCCTAATAACCTCGTCCCAAGTCAACCTAGGTCTACCTCTACTCCTCCTACCCTCTAAGCTGATGTTCTCTACTGCTCGGACAGGTGCTGCCATCGTTCTCCTCTTCACGTGCCCAAACCATCTAATCTTCCTTCTCTTATTTTTTCTGTGATACAAGCCACCTCTAGCCTCTGGCAAAAGACGCCGTTTCTTATCCGATCCAATCTTGTGTGTCCACACATCCACCTCAGCATTCGTATTTCTGCGACCTCTATTTGTCTTTCGTGCGATTTCTTTATGGCCCAACAGTCTGTGCCATATAACATAGCTGGACGTACTGCCACTCTGTATAATTTTCCCTTTAGTTTTGCTGAGAACCTCTTATCACACAAAATCCCTGATGCTGCTCTCCACTTGCACCATCCTGATTGTACACGGTGTGCTACATCGCTGTGTATCTCTCCATCTTCCTGTACGTACGAGCCAATGTATTTGAACCTAGACGTCCGGGGGACCGCCATGCCCTGGATACTGATTTGGTTGTCCTCTTCGGCCTCACCACTAAAGTTACAATGCATCTTGACATTAACAATAAATATTTTTCCCGCCCAAAAGAATTCAATCTACCATTTTTGTATTAATTTTTTTAAATACACATTTTGTTTCCAAATATAATTTCATCCAAAATTAACTGGATATAAATCAAAATCATTCCATTTTAAACTAAAAACACATATCTCTCATTTTACTCGTAGCAAATTCTATTGGTTAATTTTAAAATTATATTCTTATCAAAATCTTTAATTTTAAAAGACAAAATAAGTGATAATTTTATATAAATGTTTACTTTAGGATTGTATAGTACCACTCACAGGCACGTCAATTATAATGTTTTATATGTTTTTTCTATAGAAAGTACTATTAGTAAATACAAAGAATAGCTTTTAGAAATTAAAATAAAATAGTATAAAAATGTATTTAAATTAGACATCAGTATTTTCAATTGTCTTTTATTTCATTGTCGTCTCTTTTTCTTTTTTATTTGTTACCATCAACAAAATCATTATTTTTCAAATTTAATATGTTTTTAACTAATTTTAAAACGTGTTCTTATTTCGTTAGAAATATTTTATTTTATTTTATAAGTGATTTCTTTAATTTATCAGATAACCTTTTTTATAGTTTTTTTTTTTATCTAGTTTATTATATTATTTTTTATTTAGGTAGAACTCTTTAATCAAGTCTATTAAGATACAGAGTAATCATTTTTAGTATGGATTTAGAAAGTTTTTTAATTGATTTTTGTATTGTCCATGCTTAGTTGTATTATCATGTGAGCGTAAGTTTAACAGTAAACTCAACTAAATATGTGCATGATTATGGGTGATAATTAGTATCAAAATACATCACAGACACTTCTTTCTATGAGTCTATTTTTTTAGTAAATTTCCATACAATTTTATTTACACTATCATATTTTTAGTTTTTTGTCATTTACAATTGCTCGAGACAAAATTAGTCGATATTTTACTTTTTTTAATTGTCAAGTTAGGTAATTTAATTAAAATTTTAAACTCATGTACATTATCAATTGTTTTCTCATACAATATTTTGTTACAAATTTGATATAATTGTTTATTACTTATAATTTTTACTCATACGTAATTTTAATCGTATACTTTAAAATATCGTTTTATAATTAACAAAATTTATTTTATTTAATATATTATTTATTAAACCCGTGTAATACACGGGTTCACTAAAGATAGTGGTTACTATAAAAATTTTTTTTATTTTGTTAAAACAATTTCACATGCCACATGCACGCGTGCACACACAAATAATCTATTATCTGCAAAACTTAATAACTAAATATTTCAAGAGACGTCACGTAAATTTAAAGAACCTTCATAAAATTTTCACTTAAACATTATAGGCTATTATTTTAGTCAACTACATTATTTCTTATATCCAATACCATAATAAAAAAAATTCATTATTACTTAATATTTTGATTGATATCAATATAATAAAACAAATATTTCTTTTAGTTTTTTTAATCAGTAATGAATTGTAGGATTCAAATAGACCTTTTTAAGAAAATCTAACAAAATGAGGTTGTTTGTTAATTGTGACTCTCTAAATCAAATAATAAATTACTAATGAGTTAATTGTCATTTTTTATCCCTGCGTTTTAGTCTGTTTTGTTATTTTAATCTAAAAAACAATTTCTCTTTTAGGTCTCTTGCTTTTTAAAATGTTATCATTCTCATCTATTTCCATTAACTTAATTAATTGTTTTTGTTAAATTAGAGGCATCTAAGTCATATACAAATGAAAACTTAAATTAAATGATTTGTATAATGACTCAAATGCCCTTAACTTAACAAATACATTTTACAAAGTTAATGATACCTATGAAAATGATAATTTTTTAAAAAGTTAGCGACCCAGAGAAAAAAATATTTTTAAATGAAAATAACAAAACAAACCACTACTTAAAGACGAAAATAGCAATTAACTTTTTACTAATATAAAAGATATATATTTATCGTGTTTTCTTTATAATTCAGCGTGCGTAATACATAAGAATTTAACCTAGTAATATAATACAATATTATTTGTACAAATATATTATAGTAAAATGTAAATACATATAAACGTAGTAGTGAAACCAGTATTCATAGCTGTAAAAATTCACCATAAATAAAACAAGATACATTTGGTTATGGTACGTGTTTAAAAGAGTTCGCTTAAAATATTTATTATCCGACTTGTGTTTAATAGGTTCGATTAAAAAATAGATTATCTCCTTTTAGAATACACATATGAATCAAAGTGTACGAGGGAAACAATTTGGAGATAAACTCGTAAATCCTATGTAGTATTGGGCTTTTCTTTGTCTTTTATCTTTTGTCGAAAGAAAGTTAAAGAATAAGTGTATGCTAACTAACCAGAGACCTCAATATTTCCAAACATATTTCAAGTCAATCATGTCTCGCATTTTTTTATGATTATTTAAATGAATCAACAAGTCATCTTTATAGCAAAATGCAAAACAATTTCTATCAATGGTTTTAATTGTAATTAAACGCTTCCAAGATGCGCTTAAAGTGCTTAATAACAGTAAAAAGAAAAACAAGCATTTTCTTTAATGATGGCAGAGTCGACATGAAATTATAACTAGTTAACGAGAAACGTGTATCAACCATCCTCTTTATGTTCTTCGGTTTAACTGTATATGACAAGACCTATCCAAACAATTATCTAATCCTTATCTCTTAATATTCTTGTTGATCTTGTTTAATAGATTATGAGCAAATGATTATTTAACAACACGGATTACATTGATGCTGTTAATTTTAATTATCTTTAAAGTTAAGGCATTATTAATGTCTTCATGTATCCACTAACATATGACATTCTCTAGTGGCAAAGGACTTAATCACTCTAATGGAGAATAACAAGCTTTACACAATACAGATATATAGTAACAAATTATACAGATCCATGAACAATAATAACATACAGAAGAGACACAACTAAATACAACACACTTAATCTACAAATGAAGAATGTAAGCAATCAATCTGAGCAAGCAATGACCGAATGCAACCAGAACTACCGCCTCACAACCACCGTCCCTAACCAGACCATTACTGCTTCACAACTACCGTTTCTATTAACTAAATGCATGCTTGATGTATTTATTTCTTGTCTGGAGAAACCACTGATTCTTCCCCAGCTTCTACTGTTTTGTATAATGATAAATTTAGAACCACATGTGCACAAAGATATATAAACATAAATCATAATAGAACATAACTAAGACTTCATACCTATTCCAGGAACAATTATGACAGGCGAGGCTTTGCAGTTGTGGAAGCAATACTCGCTCACACTTCCCTGTAATACGCTGCACACATGAAGCGAGAGTGGAAATTTAGAGTCAGACTAAGCAGCATGTTGTGTGTAAACTGAAAGGGTAGTGAGTAGCTTAAAGGAAAACGGGTCAACTAGGTTGAAATGATAAAAGAGTGTTATTGATATAAGATCTTCCTTTTTGTCATATTTGACCAGTTAATTGTAAACTTTGGATAAAAATGTTTCGAGAAGACCTAAACTGATGTTTCAACAACTATACATTTTGACCTGAACCGGTTATGTAACCCGCCCATTTCACCACCAGTGAAGAATACCTTTGCATTAGGCTCCGGCCTCTTGTACCCATGACAACTGCGACAGGCTTCACTTTTTCTGCTTCCCTGCAAATTGCCTTACCCGCGTCTCCTTCCACTATCCGAGTCACTATTTTAACCTGTTCTCAGGTACAAATATAAAATTTACAACCGAAATCCAAAATATATTAACTCATAATCGAGTACTACATTTTATGGTGAAGCTAGTTACGTGGTCTATACACTACTTGCATAGTATCTATACAGCAACGATAAGGATTGCCTTATTCCAAAAAGTAAACTAATTTACATAACTTCATAACCTTATTTCTTCATTACAACTATACCTTATCATACAAACCATGAGAATTTAACAGAGTACAAACCAGTTTTTTATGTCACTAGAATCAACAAATGAAAACCTATAAAGCAGGACCATATAACAAACTAGTAAAACCTAGTAATAAAGAAGATTAAACAGGGAACATGGTACAATATTAGCTCATTAATATCCACAAACATTACAAAAACTAACTAAATTCAACATGTCGTGTTTGGGATTGCTTCTCAAAACAACTTATTGACTTATTGACTTTTCCAATAATTTAATAAGTTAGTATGGAGTGACTTATTAACTTATTTCCCTCACAACCATCACATTGCCAAACACTATAAAATGACTTTTTAACTTTTTAAAAGTTAATAAGTTAAAAAGGAAGTAAAAAAAGCACTCCCAAACTATATCCTTGAAAATTATTACGTGTAAACTCATGGAACCCATCAATACCCTACTAACCAATGAAATCATGTAAAAATTTAGCTAGCATTGGGCAAGTGGCCTTCAAGGTAACTAAAGGGAGAAGACAAGTGGAAACTGGATTCAAGCCCAAGACAAACACTTACCACTACACTAACCTTGAACATTATGATTTCAACATGTTGCCACCCGAAAAGGAGGAAACTCACAAACCTAGTAGTGATCTAAGGTCTAGCAAAGAGCATTGCTATCGGGACACCCATACGTACCATTAAACCTCTATATTTCTTTCTCCAAACAAACAGCCAATCAGCCATATGACTACAAGCTATTAAACATGTTTGTCATGTTCACTAACCAATCGTGGATCCTCAGTTGAATGAAGGTAAC
The DNA here is from genome assembly GCA_024085815.1 of Flaveria linearis. Taxonomy (NCBI): domain Eukaryota; kingdom Viridiplantae; phylum Streptophyta; class Magnoliopsida; order Asterales; family Asteraceae; genus Flaveria; species Flaveria linearis. Next base: position 17,279,203 of record CM044015.1, on the reverse strand, counting down.
TTTAAGATGATCACAAGAACCACACATATATGATATATGCTAACAAATGAAGGCATATCAAGATTTCTACACCCTGATCAATGATCACACAACCAAATTGCTTAAAAACATTGCTAGTGTCGAGCCACCTGATACGTGCATTATGCACCCCACCATGTTGCCCACTACTTCGTCAAGCATATTAGCATTTTAGTTGTCTGCAAGTTATTAATTTTATGTTTCCATGCACAATTGCACATTTAGTAGTCATAATTAGTGGAGTAGGTTAGTGGATTATCACGTTAATTTCATGCCTTTCTTTTGTAGCCTATAAAAAAAGGTGTGTCGTTTATGAATGAGATTAATCAGAAAATTAAAGCAAAAGTTTGTGTCTTTATTCTCTTATCTCTATTCTTTGGAGTCTAACCTGCGCTAAGGGTCCTATTGGGAGATTGACTGTCTCAAATCGATCTCTAAAACCACCATAGCCCAAGCACACTGTCAACACATATGTTTTGAAATGCACATACCCTTATACATATCCATACATATAGCCAATTAAACCCATAGATCAAAACATACATATTTGGTTCAAATTGCAGGCTCAAACTTTAGGAATCTAGGGTTTACCACAAGATGACACCATACTCAGAACACATTAATCCACAAACAAAATCATCTTAATCACAACCAGACACACAGGTAAACATCAAGTTACCTGAGAAACCTTCAACGCCTGCACAGAAAGCTTCTCCATCAGCGTCTGCGACACCTCATAAACAATATTATTCTTCAAACCTAATCACATCATCACAATTCCCATCAAATTCTTCACTATATATATTCAACTAAAAACGCAATCTAATCATCTAAGCCCAAAATCAAAACACAAAACTCACTGGAAACAGCGTGCACGAGGTGAACAATATCACCGGCGTTACAGAAGTGATGAAGCGCCCAATCGAACGCGTGCTTTGACTTGGGTCCATGATCAACGGCGATGAGGACGTCACGGCCGGTACGACGGAACAAGGGGTCGTTTTGGCTCCAGCTGTACTCTTCTTCTTCGTTCAAAGTCTGCATTCTGAAACTCATTGTGTGCTACTCTTGTGTTGGTTTGTTGGATCTGAACAGAAATTGGAAATGAAGAATGCGTGTTGGGTGGATGATTCAGATGATGAGTTATATTATATTTATTATATATGATGATGATGATGATATGATATAGAATATATATGATACGATGTGTGTGAAAGGGGTCGAATTGGAAAGTGGTGAAAGGGGTCGAATTGGAAAGTGGTGAGAGGGGAGGAGGGGATTAGTTGTATAATGTTGACCAGTGGTGGTCTTGCGTTTCTCATGCTGTTGAATATTCATAACAGCGTCATTCGTCAATGCACAAAATTATATTTATTATGGTCTTGTTAAAATATAATATTTTAAGTTCTTTTTTTTTTTTCTAGAAGAGGTCGAGTTAATCCATCTTTAGAGTCCTAATCATCGCCACGTCCCGGGTTTATACAAGAGAGAGAATATTTGGGTGAAAGAAAAATATATATATAATATAAATTTTTTTATTAAATATACTTCCTATGAATTAAAAATTAAAAGAAAATTATGACACACACCATGTAATTAGGGCTGTACAAAATGTGTGTGGCTCGAAGTTCGCTCGAAGTTCACTCGAGAAAAGCTCGAAAAACTCGGCTCGAAAAAAGCTCTTATCTAAACGAGCCGGCTCGGCTCGGCTCGATAAGCTTCGAGCTCAAGCTCGAACCCATGCTGGCTCAGCTCGGCTCAATAAGCTTCGAGCTCGAGCTCGAGCTCGAACCCATCCTGACTCGGCTCGGCTCGACTCGGCTCGGCTCGTTTACAGCCCTACTGATGTAATCTTCTTTGTCTAGTAACTTGATTAAAAATATCAGACGTCACCATAGCCTCTCCCATCTTGTTATGTTTATCAACTATCATCACCACCACCCACCCCGTCAGTTATCAAAACCGTTTGTATTACCAACAAACACTCTCTTCCTGCTCTTATTATAATTATGTAAACTTATTTTTACAACCAACATATTTTATCATCATTTACATATGGCTTCTACTACGTCTATTTTCTGACGTCCTCTACCACACTAACTCGCATACAAAAACATTAAATCAAGAACACCACAATAACCTATAAATTTACCAAAAACTAGTATACCTTAGCTATAAGCCTATAACAACCAACATAATCAATTGCAAAATGAAGCAAAATCATACCACGCAACAACCAAAATCAATAAAGCAAAAGGAAATTGAAATGCCACCAAAAGAAATTGATCCAACGATCCCTAAACCTTTTATTTTTAAATAATTAAGTTTAATATCAACTAATTACTTTAAATTACCTTTACTCAATCCAATTTTTTGATTAAATGAAAAATTACAAGACTAGACAAAATATAAAAAATACAAGAGTACATAAAAAATAAATATAAAAACAAATGAAACAGCTAAATAAAATACAACCAGACTAACAAATTGAGTTTGTTAATTTTTCGTCCTCACGTATTCGGATATGCTTACTCGTGTTTTTGCTTAATCCACTTCTTCGGTATTGTCCATGGTTTTTCTTTATTCGTTGTTGGAGTGTTGGTGACAGCTACGACTTCATCATCATCATCACTCTCTTGTTTTGTGAAGGGGTTTGGGTTTCATATCTGAGTTATCGGCTTGTTACCGATATTGACTAAAAATAATTGTTGGAATTAAAAATGATCGAAGTGGAGAAGGTAGCAAACGAACGTCGGCTACAGCGTTTGATCATATATGAGATAGAACTCTTTCAATTCATGAGAGAAATGCTTTAGTAATTAATGATTTGCCTATTCTAGTGCAAGACGCAAGAAGAGGCATGAGTAGAGCGGTTTGGCTAAACGTGCAATGCTTCATAGGAGATCTAGGCCGGATGTTAGATCTTTCAATAGGTCCCATCGAGTCCGTTAAATAAATTACTTGACTAACTAGCAATAGGGAGATGGATAGTAATTTTTCAGAAATCAAATGAATTCAATCTTATATATATGCATGTGCGAGGAAGGTGGAGGTCGTCACCGGCAGATGGACGTGGCCAGCGGATCGTCGTGGCCGGAGGGTGGACGTCTCCGACATGGGTGCAGCGCCGGCGGTGAGGGTGTGCCGGCGACGAGGGTGGGGCCGACGAGGAAGGTTCTAGCAGGCGTGGTGTGCGATAGTGTGGGAAGAATGCTTCAGGAAGGCTGAATGGTGGATGTGTTTTGACGAGCAAGAGCATTCACATTTTATTCTCGATCTTCATTCATATAATTATATTAAAAATCATTGTTTTTTCTCTCTTATTTTCGATTAAATAATACTTTTTATACATTTACTTTTTTTCTTTCTCCACTTACAACCACTTATTAAAGTATATTAAAAAGTTGTAGAGGTTTGAACAATTATTTCTCAAAACAGAGATTGACAGTAACATTTTTTTCTACTTTTCATCACAATCACTTATAATCATATCATATAATATAGGACATACACTTGCATTAATTTAAGAAACGGGATGTGAATACTCTAAAGAGATCCACAATTCCATTCAGCATTGATTTTTAATTTAACCATTCAGAGCTAAATGGAATGGTTAAGAGATTGTTCTTTCCCGAAACAAACACTTTAACATTTTACCAATTCAGATGTAGTATTTTAATAAAATCATTAATAGTCTACCAAACACTACTTAAGACCAGTGCAACATGTTTTACTATACACAAAAAAGAAACTAAGGACAAGTTGGACAAGGGTGAAAAGGCAAATCAAAGAGTGGATCCATTTTACTTCGTCATGCTTTCTTTCCTCCTCCATTTATTTTACTTCTCTAGTCTCTTCTTTCTCAAAGAAAATTTTTTCATGAGAGTCAAAAGTGTACAATTACATAAATTTTTGGGGGTATTTGAGATTTTCACATAAATATAACACTAAAAAATTTTATAGGGGGCGATTGCCCCCAACCCTTGTACCAAGGTACGGCCATATTCTCACCTTCAAATTTCAAATCAAAACGACCCAAAGATACATGACCCGACTACTAGTGTTAACAAGTCCCGGTCCGACCTACAGGTTCCATTCAATCCCAAAAACATTTATTTGATATTGTGTCCATAGTGAAATCAAGTTTAGATAATATGTATTACTTCCAAATTATAGTTTATGTAAACATAATTTAGTCTCCAATAACAACGTACATCTTAAATGAGCGAGCCAAAGAAACATATAAGCCGAGCTTACTTTAACTCGGTCTCGACTTGACTCGTGAGTCTTTTTGTAACCTTTTTAATCCGAACCAAGAATAGGTTTACTATTTTTAATATTTTTTTCATGGAAGCAAGTTTCACATAAAATCAAAAGAATGCGGGAAAAGAGTGAACAAATATTTTCCAAAATCATTACACGTTACGTGTCTTCTCACCCCACTTCCTCCACATGCATCCCCTCTTCATTTCAACTTCAACCAACCATCCATAAATTTCTTCATTTAAATCTTCTATATGTATACATATTTACTCCATTTCACTACTCTAACTTCCACAAATCGCTTCACATCCCCTTCACTTTCATCCTCATATCCCAAAATCTAGTGACTACAACGTTAATTTTGGTCCACATGGATGTCGTTTACACAGTTATCGTTTTGATTTTGCTTCATAATATCGATTTCTCCTCATCAATGACGGTTTCTTCATCAGATGCGGTTTTGATCACCGTAGATCAATCGGGAAAAGGCGATTACACAACGCTAAAGCAAGCGATCAATGCCGTCGCTTCGAATAACTCCGAGCTCATTTACATATCCATTAAACCAGGAACATACAGGTTTGATCATCTCAAACTAGATCTTTATCTTAATTTTAATTCAGTTAGACTTAATTAAAGCAACTGGTAAGGTTACTGTTTTATAACATTAATGTCAGGTTGCGAAAGCGATTTGATAGCGGAAGTTAAGTAAAACATGTTTAGTTTTCTAACTAAGTAATTGAATTTATCAGGGAGAAGATTGTTGTTCCTGCTGATAAACCTTTTATAACGTTGAGTGGTACCGCGGGGTCGAATACCACGATAACATGGAGCGACGGTGGAGACATATTCGATTCACCGACGTTATCAGTAATGGCGTCGGATTTTGTTGCGAGATATCTTACTATTCGAGTATGTTTTCGTTGTTTGATTTTGTGTTTTGGTCTGTGTGAACTGTTTTAGATTTTGTGTTGTTTGGGTCGTGTTGGTTTTGTAGAACGAGTTTGGAACGAGCGGGAAGGGGATCGCGCTTAGGGTGTCCGCTGATCGGGCTGCGTTTTACGGGTGTCGAATCGTGTCGTATCAAGATACTTTGCTTGATGATTTTGGTAGACATTATTACTACAATTGTTATATAGAAGGTGCCACTGATTTTATTTGTGGAAATGCTGCTTCTCTTTTTGAAGTAAGTTTTCTTTTTCATGATCTAATAAAAGGGTCCTAAAAAGTATGATAAATGTTTAAAGTGTGACATTATATTTTCTTATTTCAAATCAAAAGTATTTCAACCTGCTTTTTAATCGTGTTTACATTATTCAGATTTATATTGACGTGGATTTGACGTATACACTTTTCTTGACGTGAAACACTAATTGTCTTTATTATTGATCTATTTAAGCAGAATAAACTTTTCTTTTTCTAAAATATCAACAAGTGCTTATTTTTTCTATAAGCATGTTTAATTTTTCAAATTCTAACTCTTTATTGAAATAAGTTTATGAAACTTTAATTTAAGAAAGTATATTAGTTTTTTTATTGTATTAACCTGCTGATGATATGATTGTTGTATTTGTACCCTATTGTCCCTAGCTACAACATTAATCTACTTCTCATATATGCTTTCAAAAACATGTAGAGTTGCCAACTACATTCACTAGCCAAAAACTTGG